>SZWC01004706.1:87917-104137 GCA_023375785.1 Penium margaritaceum | reverse complement strand
ATATGCATATGCATATGCATATGCATATGCATATACATATACATATACATATACATATACATATGCATATACATATACATATACATACACAAACCCTACGTCAACTTTTAGGAATGGAATAGCGGACATCAGGACAGGTGGAGAAAATACCCTTAGGTAGGATTCCAGAGTTCGACATCCGGTGAGCAAGGAATGGAAGGACAAAAAGGCCTTCTCGTGGAGTTAAGGGACTCGTGTATGTCTGGGACGTAACACCTCTCTTGCCTTTTGTCTACGACGTACCGATGCATTAGGAGATGTGGGCTGGTGATGCCTGTAATGACCGTCGATCAGATTATTCACGTCTTGCAGATTCTTTGTGAATAGCATCATGAGGTACGGGTCTTGTTCGATGAGAATCATGTTAATCTTGACCAGTATATTTTGGTTGTTGACTGACAACATCCACTGGATTAGTTTTCCAAGGTTGTTACTCGATGACGTAGTTGAAATTGGACTCAAGTAACTCCATTCATGGAGTTAGTTGACGGCACATATTTGGCCAAGTCTTGATATGTTTGTGGTGGTCAGTGCAGACGATGCATTGTTGGAATTCCAAGTAACACCGCAACTTCTTGAACACATGCACAACCATGAGTATTTTCTGCACCGCGTTTTTGAGTTCTGACTTGCGTAGTTTTTGTGATGTATACATGTTGTTCTTCAGTGCCATTTTCTTGGAGGAGGAAACCTCTAATTTCTAGATTGGACACGTCGGTGGCCATGACGTAGTCGACCATTGGATCCGCCAATCATAGGAATAGCGCCGAGGTCAGAGCATTTATCAAAGAGTTAAATCCTTCTTTTTCATTATCTCTCCAACTCGAGTTGGTAGGTTTATGAGTGAGATCGGAGAGAGGTGCTGACACTCGGATGTAGTGTTTCACAAATCAAAGGTAGTGGTCTAAAATTCCAAAAGTAATCGTATACCCAAATGGTTCTTGGTGTCGGCTAATCTGCGACCGCTTCCACCTTTTTTGGGTCTATGGTGTTCCGTTCGTTGCCGATGAGATGGCCCAAAAACTTGGGGCTCGTCCAATAGGTCTGCGGTTTGGCTTGACCACCGGTCTGTTTTCCACCTTCAGATCTATCTAGTGATCGATGCTAAATTGTAGAGGAAACTCGTAAGGGAATTGTCAAGAAAGATTCCTTCAAGCTCTTGACGACAAATGAAAACTTCTCTACAACAACTGAGAACCTGTCGGGTGCCGAGACTGATGTAGTTGTGTCCACTGCTATGATTTTTCTGCTTCCCTTGTTTCCACGTGGACTAGCCAGACTTGTGCTCTGCATACTAGATATTTTTTTGCCACATTCAGCGATGTCAGATCATGTTTTGCGACTGCCGCAACTTCTTCTACTGCTTCCGCCTCTGTTATTTCCTGTAACTTTTGTTGCATCATGGGTTGGTCGGGTAGAGGTAGGTGTTTTTTTTGGCATGAATGCTAAGATAGACTACTCCGCAACTCTAGTCTACCTACGGATTTTTCTAGTAAGGGAAATATTGCCCGAGGATGATTTTGTGGTCGCTCATTGGGTAACTCTTCCTGACCGTTACGTCATGCAGAGCTTCGATTTACAGGTGAAGAGGTTTGAGAAGTCAACGGATCTGCAGTCTTCCATCAAAGGTTTTCCTTCAAACACTCTTGGTTTGATTTGTAAATCCAGCTTTTGAACCATTTGGTTGCTTAGTTATCTGTGAGTAGCTCCTCCATCTAGTAGTGCCGGTGCCATTTTCCAAGTTTTACAATTCCTTGGTTGTACTCATGGCATTATTGCTGGTTGTTCATCCTCGTGTCCCTCGTCAAACTGTGATCTAAAAGACGTTCATTTGTGACAAAATGAGCTGTTTAGGTGGGCAATATGTCGGCATAGACTTTTTTACCAGAGATGAGTTTCATCTTCTACTCTTGCCCTTTGCTGTTTTCAACTCCTCTTTTTCCTTGTGCGACTTTCTTCCCTTTTAGGTGTGTTATTGTTTTTGACAGTCACGCAAGAAGTGCCCTGCTTCTCATAATTCAGCACAACCGTTGATCGCATTCATTGACGGCATCAGTCTCCATCAAAGGTGAGGTTTTCATTGAGTGTAACTTTCCTCCACCATGATACGGATTGTGGCTTTGGGGTTGCAAGCCGTTGGATTCTTACATGAGAGCTTCATGGACAGTAATGTCGATGTGATTTTCTGTTGCAGTCATTCGTGGAAGGTCGTCTTGGATGCCGGATATGGCGATGGCTCGGCTAATGTTGCGCTTGAAGTTGTTGTTGAAACATAGTTCACTGGGGGTGAGGTCAATGCCGGTGATGATTTCGTTGAAATGTTGCATGTACTCTGCCATGCTGGACTACAGGCATAGATGTTGAAGCTTCCAGCATGCATCATACTTGTCGTTCATCTTTCCAAAGCGTGCGAGTATGGCATGTACAAAGTCTGTCCAAATACTTGGTGGAGGCAGAGTCTTGCCACGTCGGATTGATATGCTCAAGAGGCAGAAGCATGCGGTTGACAATATGAGAGCGGTCGCGTGAGCTATTGATCCAGCTCTGCCGGTCTCATGCTGCCGTTGGATGGCCTTTACATCGAACCACCAACTTAAAGCCTTGGCACGCAAAAGCGACATTGTGAGGTCAATTTTCATTCATTTTGTTGTTGACCCCAGTAGTAGTGAAGTGCACCTTCAAAATCATCAGCCACATCCACATCGTCAATCCTTTGGAGCTTGCAGGATCGAACGGCATTAGAAGTGCCGGTCAAATCTTGGGCTCACTCAAGAGTTGGAGATATCTCTTGGTGAGTACTTCACCGGGTTGGCCGTCGGGGTTTCAGTGTTGTGCCATTTTCCTTGAAAGTGACCGATGCAATCTGGGTTTCCTCTCAAGCGTCATAGACGGCGTGCAGCTGATCCTCTATAGTCAAAGTCTTTGTCCAATAGTGCTGCTCTTTGCTGGGTGCGCTCGCTCCATTCACCAATACTGCCGTGAGGTCTACATACTTCTGAACTGTGGAGATACGCTAAGGACACGTGCAAGGTTGTTGCCTTGTAGTTAATGCGTCAGCTCCCTCTCTAGCGCAGTTGTGCTATGATACAAAGGGTTACGCAAAGCAAAACGTAGGTGGTTAAGAGCGAAAAGGTGCAGAGCACAAGACAATCTCAAGAATTGGGATTGATGGATAGTTTGTACTTACGAGTAAGTGTACTTTGATGACTAATGTCGAACATGTGCAGCGCATGTATACAATAGCAAGAAACACAATGAGGCATATGTTGGATCTCGGGCACTTGAGTTGAGGGACTAATGCGACGCCGCATCATGGGTGATCGTTTTGAGAAACTCCGTTGAGAAGTCAGGGTGTTTCAAGAATATCAAAACGTGGCTTGATGAAAGTTTAGCGCCCTTGAGAAGTCGACCAAACAGTATTGAAACATCAAAACGATTCGTGATCTTCTGTTGACCCTTCTGGAAAATGATGGAACATGTCAGAACCTTAGTGAACGAAACCTCAAAAGTCGGGCTGGGTGGCTAAAAATCCCTTGGCCGAACGGCGTATACATTAGGAGGTCAGTGGGCCACGAATGTAATGAAAACAATTCCCACTCACAGAGGTTTGAGATTCGTGTACTTGTGGGATGCAACACTGTTTTATGCCGAGTAGGACGTTGCTAGCTGACGAGGATGAGGTGTGAAGACAATTGAGGGAATTGGGACACTGTGGATTATGTGTATTCAGGAGTAGGTGTCCATCGATAACGGGTGCCGGACATGTCAAGCGCATACATACAACAGTGAGAATCACAATGAGCCATTAGTTGGGTCTCGTGCGCTCGAGTCGAGCACCACTATGCCACAACACCCTTGACAATGGCAGTCTTTGTTTGTCGTTTAACTCAGCATCATAAGCAATCTTACACCGTCACAACAGTTTTCAGAGTAGCAACGCTTCTCCGCTACCCTTGGCCGTCTTGATACAATTGTCTTGGCTATCACACACTGCTGTGGCAGTTGCATTCATTCGCTGTCCTCTGCTACCGCAAGGTCTCTACCATAGCCATCCCAGTAAAGTTTACAGAATTGGCGTCAGCACCCCGATCTCTGCTCCTCCTCGTCCTCTCAACATGTATCCAGCGACGGTTCCACGCATCTGCAACCACATATCACGCAGCAACCTATGCCGCTGCTTGCTCTGCAACCCCCACGACCTTGGACACTTTAGGATGCCTTGATCTGTCTCCAAACTTGCATGTGGGTTGTAGGGAATTGCATTAATGTTCCGGGTGCAAATACTGAGGGAGCCACCAGGCCATATTTGTTCTATGTTTTGGTATGTATCGGCCCACGGTGAATATCGGGCAGTTACGCTTGACCGTTGGGTGGCTGCATTGCCCGCTCATGCTTGATGCGCAAGCGAGGCGAACTCTCATCGACGTGCTACATCATCGCTTCTCACTGTTCACTGTGACTTACGTGTTGTGTGCACTTTTTCACAAAGAGATAGAATTCATTAGGGCATGCAGGCCCATGCAAAACCGCCATGAGCACTGGGTGTGAGGGGTAGATAGTGAAGGCCAAATCTGGCTTGGTTTGAAACACATAAAGAACAAGGACAGGAGTACAACGGGGATGACGGGGCCTGGTGGGCTAGCTGCCAGTCCCCAAGACATGAGCTCTCAGTAGGGTGCTCACCCTGTCGATATCAATGTGGCTGGCTGTCCCTGACAGCCACTCTCCCCCTCGACAGGTATAGCAACGGTAGCACTCGGAGCGGTCAATCTGTCTAAGCTTATTCGAGCACGACGGGTCGTGCGGCGATGACGACGCTGCGCTCGAGACCGACCACCGAAAGATGAATCAACCAGAGGGGGCGTGGCGGCATAGTGAAGGATCAAAAGAATAGTAGCCTCTCAGGATTAATCGGAGGGTGAAGCTGAAGAGGCGTCCTGAGGAGATACGGAAGAGGAAGATACAAAAGAAGGCAAGAATATCATCAACAGACTCGTGGAAGCAGCACACTCAGTGACAACAAGGTTACATAACTACTACATCATCCAGGCCTTAGCCCCGGCTAACAGGATACCCAGAGGTCCCGTGAGTGGACCCGCTAACTCCGGCAGATTCTCATCCTGTGGAGGACGCGTACTCTCATGGGACCGAAGTCAAGGCGGATGCCAGCCTTGAGGGTGCGTCCAACATCGACGTCAACCGTTACGTCCATCACCACAGTAGTAGCAGGCGAATGCATAAGATGCTTGTTGCCATGTCAGCGAACTCATCTCAAGCGCATGATAATGGGGTGTGAGAAGAGCACCTACTCCCAAAGGTAAAGCACCAAGCCCCGGGAGGCTAGGACACTGTCCGACGCCGTCACTGTGACGAGTTCTAGTGCCGAGGTCAACAATCATGACCTGACTGGATGAGCTGCAATGCCACAACACATCCGGAGAAGCATGTGGCTGACTGGCCACTGCTGCTACCGCTACCACTCCTCAACCTGCACTTGCTATGACGCGCGTCATCCCCGAAGGTGATGCTGAAGGTGCGACAGTCGGTGTTGCTACTGTGGACATGGTCACGATGAAAGCTGCTGTGGTGTCAAGAGGTGGGTGGCTGTAGTTTGGGATGCTACTCTGTTCGTGAGGGGAGAAGTTGTTCCTCAAGTCGTCTGTCTACTTGATTCCAGGCGGCAGGTGTGTATTCATTCATGTTTGTTTCTCCGAACCAAAACTTTTCACTTTTTTTCTTTTTTTTTCCAGTTCACTGCTCGCTTTGATATGCGCCCACTCCCCCTTTTCTCGATTGCCCCCGGAGAAGAGGGGGCAGTTGAACGCTGTAGGGGGATGAAAAAAAGAGAGCGGGAAGACAGGTCGTCCCTTCGTGCTGGGCTCGCTCACTCGCTCACTGAGCGAGGAGGGGAGGTGGGGCTGAGGGACAGGAAGGGGAAGGGGATCTGTCAGCGCCTCTGAACCCGCCCCTCCCATTGGTCAGCCGATGGGGTCGACGGGGCCGATAGGGCCCCTCTCAGGGGGCCCAGTCACCCTCGTATGGGTAATCCATCTTCGTTGCTCGTGACGGGTGAAAGGTGGCAAAACTTCCTCGAACCTTCCTAACCACTTGCCACTTCACTAAGCGTCAGCGCTGAGTGAGTGTGTGATGAAAGTCAAGTCATGCCCGAAACTACAAGGGTCTGGGTAGGAACACGTACAGAGTGTCAGGAAGCTCAAATTGAATGTAATTGCTGAGAGAGGTGACAACTGACAAGCACACAGCATAAATAGCTGCCGCGGCGCATGGCGGGTGACCCACGCGATGGTGTCGGTTTGTCATAAAATCGGCCCAAAACCACTGTTTTGGTCGGAACTCCGCGCACAGGTATCCAAACGCAACACTTTCTGAAACTAGAGATGCAGAATCTCAAGGAGGATGCTACGACTTATCACATGCACAAGTCCGGAATTGATCGGTGGACAGACAATGCAAAACATGCACATCGGGCTCAACAGCCGGTCCACCGAGAAAACTCTAGCATTAGTAGAAAAAACCGCAGAGCACCCATTCAAGCACCCAGGATGTCGTGGCAGCTGTCTGGTGGATGGAGCCACTAGTAGTCGGTGCTCTAGCGTGAGCTGCGTCCTCATCAGGGATCATGGCGTCGTGCTCTCCGGTACTACTACTCCATACCACCAATACGAGGTACACGGATAATCACCATAGCCGTCGCTCATGACCGGTGGAAGCCACACAAACGAACAGAAGCCACATAAACCATCACAAAGTACCACGAGTTCTTCCATGACGCTCTCTTTGTGGGGATCACCAAACACTCTTGCTCACTCAATCCAACACCTTCGTGAGCAAGTGCACATACCTGCCTGTGTTGGTGTGTCGACTTTGGCCTGACACCCTTTTGAGGACGGCAAAGTTACTTGGGGTGTGGAACGATGCTATGGTCGAGGTTATGCTGGTCGAGACCCGCGCACCTGGTGAGTTTCACCGGTGTGATGTGGAGATCCATTGCCTCAATGTGTTATGTATGATCCATGCAAGGTTATGCTGGTCGAGACCCGCGCACTTGTTGAGTTCTACCGGTGTGACGTGGAGACCCATTGCCTACATGTGTTATGTATGATCCATGCATGATGTGGTCGAGACCCGGACACCCGGAGACATTTTCCGGGATCACGAGCAGACCTTGTTTCTCTGTCTCTCTTGCATGATGTTTGACACGTAGGTGTGTGATTGACTTCGTGCATGGTCGAGACCCGGGCATTTGGTGGGATGCACCATTTTCACGAGGAGACCCTCTGCTGTGGTATGCTTGATCAGTGCTCGCTATGATCGGTTGCCGGAGCCATCATCTCTTGCCTTCGCTCAGACATCGTTATGTTGACAGTTGTGTCAGCCAGGGGGAGTGTTGGTGTGTGTGGCTTCCACCTATCACGGGCGACGGCAAGGAGAACAGCGGTATAGGAGAGCGCGACGACATGGTCCCGGATGCGGACCCCGGAGACACCAGCGCGTCGGCAGGTGGTGGACCACCCACTTGGAGCTGACCGACGACTGCCCTAGCGTCGTGGATGGTGTCTCGGACCTCCTGCAGGTTTTCTGCAGCCTATCCTTGATGCGGACACAGCTGGCACCAGAGCACCGACGAGTGGTGGCTCCATCCACCAGCAGCTGCCAGAGAGCTACCACGACGCCCTGGGTGCTTGCCGGGGTGCTTTGCGGTTTTTCTGCAGACGCTAGAGTTTTCTCGGTGGACTGGCTCTTGAGTCCAATTTCCATGTTTTGCATTTTCTGTCCATCGATCGGTACCGGACTTATGCGTGTGACCAGTCGTAGCGTCCTGCTTGAGATTCTACATCTGTAGGTTCAGACGGCATAGCGTTCTGATTTGTCTGCGCAGAGTTACGGGCAAAACAATGTTTTTGGGCCGGTTTTAGGACAGACCTTGCACTGCCGCGTGCGATACCTGTCGTGCGCCGCGGCAGGTATTTATGCTGTGGACTTGCCATTTGTTATCTCTCTCTGCCATTATATTCATTTCGAGCTTCCTGACACTCTGTACGTGTCCCTACCCAGACCCTTGCAGTTTTGTCTCTGACTTGTAACTGTTGTCACACGCTGACCTAGAGCTGACGCCTAGTGTTGTGGCAAGTGGTTAGGAAGGTTCTAGCCTGAGGAGGTGGCACCATCACAAGAAAAAGAAAGAAACAATAGAAAAAAGGAGAGAAGGAGGACAAGGGGGTCCTTGAGTGGGGTAGTTGAGTAAGGCCTGGGAAGGGGTACCCCACTCGCGCCGAGCATCGGTGACCAACAAAAAAAAGGGGGTAAGTTTTGTTTTGTTTTTTGTATTATTTTACCTTTAAGTGGGGCTTGAGGCCACTACCGTCGGCTGACGACGGGAACCGCTATAGCAGCAGCCGTCACAAGAGTCACAACAGTAGTAGCAACAACGAAGGTGGCTAGAGGCCACAACCGTCTGTTGACGACGGCACCCGGTGCAGCATCAGCGACACCGAAGGCGACTTGAGGTCGCACGTTGCGATAGTTGTGCCATCGTCACCGGGTGCAACATTGTAGCAACACACTACGGCTGAGGTTGTCGTATTGACTGACGACTTCGCAGCCCATTTGTGAGACGTTGCTGCATTTGTATCCCTCTACGTGGTGCTTTGCACCACCGGGGTCGAGTGTGTGAGATTATCACCTACGCTCAGCTCTCGACATGAGCTACGCAACGTGGCCCTGGGCGTTGTCATCGTCGTGGTCTGCGCCAGAGCCTCAGCCGTGGCAGCCGCCACAGGTACAGTGGTCGATGCAGCCATGGCACGAGTCCTACTTGTCCTCAGGGTTTTGTGCTATTACTGTCGAGATAGGCAGCATGGCTGGCGCCACTGCCAATAGCGCTCTCCTGGGTGGCATCCCCCCTGGGTACGATCCTCTCCACCTCCTCTTTCAGTGGATACATCACTGAGTTATGCCACAGCGCTTTTGCGTGGTGATATGGCCGCCCTACACATGGAGGTCTGGAACCTCCAGCGCATGGTCTAGCAGCTTCTTGACCACGTGACTTCCGAGCGAGCTGCCACTCCGTCGCAGGTTTCGCCTCCCACTTCATCCTCATCTTCCTCCCGGTCCTGCATCCTGTCCTCCGACGATGCTAGTATACCGGATCTCTCATCTACATCCGTCGCCCTCCGCTCTGTCTTGGAGGCTGTCGGCCTCATACTCACTGACGGACCCTCAGCCCCTCACGGTACCGCTCGTTCTTGCACTCGTCATGCACGACGGCGAGCTGCCCGTCTTGCATGGTGCGCACAGGCAGCACCATCAGACGCGGCTCTGGGAGGAGTCTATGGTGACGAGACCCCCTCGTCTCCTGTCCACGGGTTGGTCTGCCGAGTCCCCACAGCTCCTGCCGATGTGTCAGTCGTGGGGGGGATGGTTTGTCCGCTGACGACCGCGGCGGAGCTCGGCATTGGTGAGGCGACTGCTCTACAGCGCAGGATGATTGAGGCGGATGACGCTACACAACAGACTCAGCTAGCGGAGAGTTCGGCGGGGGGAGACTTTTGCCTTGATGGAGACTCTTCGTCGGAGGAGGATTGGTCTGACGCTGAGTCTGAGTCTGGGATGGAGATGGTGTTTGTTGATACCCTGGCGGATGACATGACGACAACCGATGTAGGAGCTCCGCCTGACGGTGTGCGCGCTCTCGCGTTAGCTGGTGTGGAGACAGATGCCATGGTGCCAGGAGCAGCAGCAGCAGCAGGCGATAGAGATGCTGATACTCGGCTCCCAGCAGACGCCCAGGTGGTTCACACAGATAGTGCTGGGCAGCAGGAGCAGGTGATGGATCACCAGGACAAGGCAGATTTCCTCTATGAGGATCAGTCGTCCGTCGTGGAGTGGTCGGACGCAGGGTCGGAGGCAGACGTAGAGGCCCAGTGCGTTGCTGTTCTTGCAGTAGCCGCGGCACGAGCACGAGATGGCCCCTCGGTGAGAGCAGATGTCTGCGTGTGCGACATGGAGGATGCAGAGCGAGCTGCGGACCTCCGACACCTCGCTGTCTTAAACGGTGTCGTTGACACCACGGCGGATCCAGCCGAGGACACAGCTACTCTTGTCCGAGCTACAGTTCCTGTACCCGAGTGCCTACGCTCCGCAATCGACGAGTAGGAGGCAGTGGTGGCTCGAGCGGAGGCGCACATGAAGAGTCTCATGGTTGAGCTCCGGGAGGCCAACAGCCGTTCTTACACCGTGGATGTTTGAGCACAACGGGCTGTTGAGGAGTGTGTGGAGGATATACACAGGAGCCTCGAGGCAGCCGAGTGGTCTCTACACGATGCACGTCTGGGACAGGCGGACCTCGAGCAGCAGGTGGATGATGGGCTGCGCACCAGGGGTCACGAGGAGCACCACGGCACTGACCGCACCTTCGATGACCACGACGTCGCCGCGGATGCAGCTGTACCTACACATGCCGACGTTCGGCCAGCACCTTATGGCCGAGCGACAGGTGTGTCACGCGCAGCAGGTGTCTTCGCAGCAGTTGTTCCTACAGCTCTAGATGACTTACGTGGCGACTCATTGTCTTGCGCTCCCGCTTAACCAGCACCTTGTGGCCTGACGGCACTTCAATCGACAATTGACGTAGAGGACGTCGACTTGTGCGACGAGCAGGCGCAGCTCCACTCCTTCCTACGGGGTGAGACTGCGAGGCTACAAGAGGCTCTGGCTCGTGCCGACGCGCACACTATCAAGGTCCACCGTGAGGTTTGTTTCGCGACTGACCGTCTCCATGCCGCAGATGCAGCCAGCCGGTCGGCTGCCGCTTCAGAGCTTGTCGAGCTCCACACGCGCCTCGACGCTGCGGAGGCCGCGAGGCGATATGCAGCTCAGCAGTTGGAGGCCATACAATAGGCGATTGTTTTGGAGGAGGCCGTTAGCTCTGCACCAGTCACATCAGCAGATGACGACAGTAGTGACGACTACGACAGCGATGACGATGACAGCGACGACGCCGCTCCAAGGTGAGGCTCTGTGCGAGCACATCCCACCAGCATCGTCGTCACCCTTCCTATTGATGTGCAGGGGTATGTGGTCATAGGGGAGCCGTACTCCCTCCTCACGGATTGTGTTAGGAGCAGCCATCAGCTTTGCTCGTACTGTCAGCCTCTGCAGCCCAGGGGAAGTGTTGGTGTGTGGACTTTGGCCTGACACCCTTTTGAGGACAGCGAGGTTACTAGGGGTGTGGCACGATGCAATGGTCGAGGTTATGCTGGTCGAGACCCGCGCACCCGGTGAGTTTCACCGGTGTGATTTGGAGACCCATTGTCTCCATGTGTTATGTATGATCCATGCAAGGTTATGCTAGTCGAGACCCGCACACCTGTTGAGTTCTACCGGTGTGACGTGGAGACCCATTGCCTACATGTGTATCTATGATCCATGCATGATGTGGTCGAGACCCGGACACCCGGAGACATTTTCCGGGATCACGAGGAGACCTTGTTTCTCTGTCTCTCTTGCATGATGTTTGACACGTACGTGTGTGATTGACTTCGTGCATGGTCGAGACCCGGGCATTTGGTGAGATGCACCATTGTCACGAGGAGACCCTATGCTGTGGTATGCTTGATCAGTGCTCGCTATGATTGGTTGCCTGAGCCATCATCTCTTGCCTTCGCTCAGACATCGTTATGCTGACAGTTGTGTCAGCCAGGGGGAGTGTTGGTGTGTGTGGCTTCCACCTATCACGAGCGACGGCAAGGATAACAGCGATACAGGAGAGCGCGACGACATGGTCCCGGATGCGGACCCCGGAGACACCAGCGCGTCGGCAGGTGGTGGACCACCCACTTGGAGCTAACCGACGACTGCCCCAGCGTCGTGGATGGTGTCTCGGACCTCCTGCAGGTTTTCTGCAGCCTATCCTTGATGCGGACACAGCTGGCACCGGAGCACCGGCGAGTGGTGGCTTCATCCACCAGCAGATGCCAGAGAGCTGCCACAACGCCCTGGGTGCTTGCCGGGGTGCTTTGCGGTTTTTCTGCAGACGCTAGAGTTTTCTCGATGGACTAACTCTTGAGCCCGATTTGCATGTTTTGCATTTTCTATCCACCGATCGGTGCCGGACTTATGCGTGTGACCAGTCGTAGTGTCCGGCTTAAGATTTTGCATCTGTAGGTTGAGACAGCGCAGCGTTCTGATTTGTCTGCGCAGAGTTACGGCCAAAACCGTGTTTTTGGGCCGGTTTTAGGACAGACCATGCACTGTCGCATGCGACACCTGTCGTGCGCCGCGGCAGGTATTCATGCTGTGGACTTGTCATTTGTTATCTCTCTCTGCAATTATGTTCATTTTGAGCTTCCTGACACTCTGTATGTGTCCCTACCCAGACCCTTGCAGTTTTGTCTCTGACTTGTGACTGTTGTCACACGTTGACCTAGAGCTGACGCCTATTGTTGCGGCAAGTGGTTAGGAAGGTTCTAGGATGTTTCTCAGCCTGTTCACGTCCGTGGTCTGTCCTTTGAGCTTTCGGCTGTCAACTCTGAAAGTCCAAACCGTAAAGAGCAACGATGGACCTCGCTGCTCGCCCACCCCTTCGTCCCGTCCATGTGCAACAGTAGGAAGGGACTGCGAGCATTGGACAGCTTTCCGATGGGCAGATTCTGCCACGTCCGTGCACTGGGGGACTGCACATGGGGCGATGACATCTCAAGTCATGAGTGCAATCTTCAACAGTGTAGAAGAAAAATTGAAAAGAAAATGCCACTTTGGGAGTGATTAGTCCACGAGAGCACAATTGATCTTGTGATTGAAAAGTTGAAACAAGGCATTTGTCTCAGTTGGTCGTCGGAGGCATTTCGGTAGTCATGCTAGAGTCTTTGGCGACCTTGAATCAGGCAGCATCAAGGATATCACACACTTGCACCAAGGGCAACACAAAGTAAGCACGGGGTCAACCTCTCAATCCCTTCTCTCCAACACCCAAAAGCCGCTGCTATGAAACAACCATCTGCGACTGTCTCACACTGCACATGTCGTGAAACCCCACATTGTACACGCTTGCCACTTGCCGTGACAGTGCAGCGTCACACATTCCTTGAAAGATGCAGTTGGGTCCCATCTGTGTGCAGCTGCGGCCTCTCTCACTTCTCCTCACAACACATCCTCTTCAAATGCCTTGTGTGGGGCGTGCGCGCAAACCCAGCTATGGAGACACACGGCCATGATGGCTGTGGGGGCAGCCGCATTCAAGCTCCAAGCAGAACCCTGTGAAGGCAAACGCCAGGCAATGCGAGAGAAAACCACAGCTCGGGTAACCATCGTCAGCACACCAAGGTGAAACGCCTCGCCAGCGCAAACGCCGCCACGCTTGCTCGGCCACAGCCCTTGCTGACGATCGACAGCGACAGTGGTGACGGTGGCAACGATGATGGCGGAAACGACGACGACAATGACGACGACGACGATGGCGTGCGTGTCAGCGGCGTCAAGGGGGGCCGATTCTCTTGAGGCGGTTGAGCACGCTGGCCGGGAGCCAAATGATTCTGTCCTTGGGGATCTCCCCTCCAGCGCAGAAGAAGATGCACTCGTTGGGCTGCTTCGAGTCTGCATTCGGGTCGTCGCACCGCACGTTGGCAGGGCTTGGCGCCTCCGGTTCCGGAGAGATGAGCATCACCCTGCAAGTAGGACAATACAGCATGGAGAAGAAGGTGAGGACAAGAGAAGACAACGAGCCTCTGAGGAGAGAGAAGACATGGGAAGACAAGAAGAGGAAGACATGCGGTGGCACACAAAACCGAATGGAAGCACCGGCGAACGGCTGGAGACAAGGGGGAGGTGGAGAGACGTCGCATCTGCTGTGAAGCTCATGAGGACCTCCACCCCCCCACACACACCAAAAAAAACAAACACACAAACACACACACACACACACACACACACACACACCGTGCCTGACACATGCCGCAGCATACACACCGTTTCTTCCACGCGTGCGGCACATGGCCGGCGTGTCTGAAAGATAAAAAAGCCTTCTTNAAACCGAATGGAAGCACCGGCGAACGGCTGGAGACAAGGGGGAGGTGGAGAGACGTCGCATCTGCTGTGAAGCTCATGAGGACCTCCACCCCCCCCACACGCACCAAAAAACACAAACACACACACACACACACACACACACACACACCCGCGCACGCACAAACGCGCACACACGCATGCACGCACGCGCATGCACGCACGCGCACACACACGCGAGCACGCACGCGCACACACACACAAGCACGCACGAAAAGAAAAAAGCACGCACGCAGGCACCAAGTAATGAGGGCGGTTGCCAGCTCTGGCAACCTCGAGCAGCACGACGGCGGTTCAGTTGAAGACCGAGGGACGTGGGAGCGAGGGACGTGGGAGCGAGGGACGTGGGAGCGAGGGACGTGGGAGCGAGCGAGCCAGGAAACGACGCCAAAGCAGTCGTGACGACTTTCGGAGAGGCAGCAATTCTCAGTGACCTTTAGCCACTGGGCCTGGACCCTACGAGGGTTGACACGGCTGTGCATGAGCACGAGCTGTGTCGTGTGATGCAGACAGGCAAGCTGTGGCAGACTTTTCAGACGGACACAAGAAGCCGCAGGTGCAAGCTCCCTCTCCTCTCGAGCATGCGCAGAGACGAGCGAATGGGCAAGCTCAAGCGAAGGCGAGGAAGGGCGTGTGCGAGCTCGGGCGAGGGAAAGCGCAGGCAAGGGCAAGCGCAGGCGTGAGAGCGCGAGCAGGTATGAGCCTGGTGGGTATGTGCTCGTGGGCTCGAACGAGCGCAGGTGCAGACCCAAACGGGTGCAGGCGCTGGCGCAAGAGAGCACGAGAGTGGGCTGCAAACGGGTGCAGGCGAATACGAGCATGGACGCGGACGCGAACGGGAACAGGCACAGGGCCAAGCGAGCATGGGGGAGGGAGAAAACGGGCGGTGGTGTGGGCATAGGCAAAAACATGGACGGAATCTCAGCCAAAATTTCGCTCCCAGTGGTATGAGGGCATACTCTTTGGTTGGAGGCCAGGATTTTGGGTCCAGAGCTGGACATTTTGCCTTGGTTTGAGTCCAGATGTGGACAGTTTGCCAGGGTTTGAGTCCAGATGCAGAAAAATCGCCTTGGTGGCCCATATGGAGGGCGGGAGTGCTAGAAGGATGGCACAGCTGACTAGTCCTCACCAAGAAAAGGATAATGAAAAGAAAAAAAAAAACGGAAAACAAAAGCTAAACATCTCTTTAAAAAAACAATAGTAAGAACAATAACAATGTTCCCTTTTATTGAAAAATACCTCTCAAGTATTATAACAACAATAACAATGATGAAGTTAAGATCCCTGGGCAGAAATGAGCGCGAACACGGGCATGAACAAGAGTGGCGGCAGGGGGAGAACACAGGTGATCGCAAAGGGGAGCGGGAATGGATGCGACCAGGCTCAAGAGGGCGAGGGCGGCGGAGTATGCGCGTGCGTGTGGTGGTTGCGGGGGGAGGAGTGGGGGGGAAGGGGGCTCCCTCGTGTTTCAATGACACGAGTTGCGCAACAAGCTGCAATGTAAAGTCCCTCGACTTTCACTTTTCTGGCTAGCCGCCAGAGGCATCAAGTGCCCTGTGTTAGAAGCAAATTGTGTCAACTGAATGCAGCACCACACCATGTCAAGGGCTGCTGACGAATCTTGCATGTCCTGCAGACACGGGCACGGGCATGACCGGCATGCTCAACTTGCGTGTGCCGGTTTCTTCTTGCCTGGATTTCCCCGCGCCCGGGAGGCACTGAAATTGGACTCTGTCGGGAGAGCGAGACGTTAGCATGAAGGCAGCAAAAAGGGAGGCTCACGATTTCGTGCAGAAGCTTCCCGGAACGTCGACCAGGTCGGGCGCCTGCATGGCTCTCTGGTACTTGATGAGCATGATGGCCCAGTACAGCGTGCGCCCGCGCCACGTGCACGCGTACTGCGCCATGTCGTTGGCGTTGCGCACCAGCCGCAGCGCATCCGAGTCGTGCCTCATCGCCCACTGGATCTTGCCTGGCAAGTCCGAGAACCTGTCCCGAGAAAACAAGAGGACGTGCAGTGCATGAGCGCACACGTGCGCGCACTCGCACACACTCCCGCGCGAGGGCGCCCGTGCGCGTGCGAGCGCGCACGCGCGCGC
>SZWC01004706.1:70674-80998 GCA_023375785.1 Penium margaritaceum | reverse complement strand
GCGTGCGTGCATGCGTGCGTGCGTGCGTGCGTGCATGCGTGCGTGCGTGCATGCGTGCGTGCGTGCGTGCGTGCGTGTGTGCGTGCATGCATGCGTGTGTGTGTGCCTGCGTGACAAAAACAGGGAATAAGGGCAGAACGCCAGTGCTTGTGACAACAGATCCAACAGCAGTGGTTGCACCCTGGGCTAGGAGTGGATGGGCGTGGCGGCATTGGCAGCCATGACAAGTGGATGCATCAACGACACGAACCACGCTCATGGTGGCGGTGGAGGCGGGCAACAGAAGCAGGCGACATCCTTGACGACGTCGTCAACGATGTTGACGACAACGACCAAAGCGACGACAACGACCAAAGCGACGACGACGACGACGACGACGACGACGACGACGACGACGACGACGACGACGACGACGACGACGACGACGATGACGACGACAACATTGGCGGCGGCAGCAGCAGCGACAATGGCATTGATGACGGCGACAACGACGATGACGACGACGGCGACAACAATGATGACGACGACGAAGACAAAGACAACGACATCAACCAACGACGACGACTTCAACGACGATGACAATGACAACGATAACGACAGCGGCGGCACCACAACGGCAACGTCAGCGGCGCAAGGGAAATGGCGACGGCGACAACAGCAGCGACGGACGGCATCAGCGGTAGAGGCAATGGAAGTGGCGGCAGCAATGACAACAAATACGCAGCAATGACAGCAGAGACGGAGACCTATGATTTGAGAAACCCTCAATGAAAGAAAGTGGCAAGAAAAGTGCCTCAATCCTGAAAGTTTTGGCAAAATTTTGGTCACTGGTGCAATTTTATAAAAAAAATAAAAATAAAAAAAACAAATAAATGGGGGAGGAGCGGGGGGGGGGATTCAACAGCCATGATCAACATGAAGCCTATCACCACTTCACATGTAACCACCATCCCTCAGTTCACGTTATCAAGACTTGTGTCTGGCAGAAGATGCGAGACACTGACAACTTCAATTGTCTTCGACTATGGACGTCGCAAGAACAGGGCAGGTCCGGGATGTGCATTCTGTGACATGCAATGCCCCCAATTTTTTTCCACCAACTTTTGCCCTGTATCTTTGTGGACCATTCCTTGAATATGGGGCAAAAACTGGAAGTGTTCAGTTTGTGTTGGAAAGCATCTCAAAACCCAAAACATGATTATGATGTTGTTTGCCACTGGCAAATTGCCGGTGATGTTCAGGAAAAAAATGGGTCTCAGAACTTGCGCATTTCCAGTGTTCAGAACTTTCAACAGAAACCAGAAAAGAATGGCCGCAACTTCGATCTGTCCAGCATCCCCTTTTGCATCAGACGGAAACGACGAAGAAAAGAACGATGACGACGACGACAAAGATGTCGACGAGGAGGACAAACAACGACAACGGCGATGACGACGACAAAGACGATGACGATGGCAACGACTACGACAGCGCAAGAGCAGCACAAGCGGCGGCGGCGGCGGCGGCGGCGCCAGCGGCAGCTCAAGTGTCGGCAGCAACGACAACAACAAAGATAACGACGACGTACGACTACTGTGGCAGTCGCGATGGCGGCGGGAGTGGCAGGCAGCGGCGACAACGACGACGACGTCGACAACAACAAGGACGGCGAAGACATTTCACGAACAAGGATGATACAAGCGAACGACAGCCGTGGCAACGAGTCCGAAGATGATAGAAATGGTGACAATGACGACGAGAATGCGGAAGAAAGACGGTGACAATGGAAATTACTGAGCAACGGCAGTCGCAAAACTGAAGACTACGGATATTGACAGCAACTGCAACAGCGTCGACCACAACAACAATGGTGACGATAACAGTGATAACGAGGACAACAATGACGACCATGTCGAAGAAGAAGAAGAAGAAGAAGAAGAAGAAGAGGTGGAGGAAGAAGAGGAAGAAGAAGAAGAAGATGATGATGAAGAGGATGATTACGATGAAAAAAAAATGGCAATGACGATGACAATGATGACAACAGCAAAGAGGAAGATGGCCACAACGACGACGACGACAACAACGACGACGACGAAGACGACGAACAAGAAGAAGAAGACGACGACGACGACGACGACGACGATGAAGAAGAAGAAGATGACGACGACGACGACGACGACGACGACGACGACGATGGCAATGGCAAAGACCGACAACGAAAACGACTTCAACAACCCCTGTGGTGACATTGACAAGGACACACCAATGAGACCAAGGAAGACAGTCACCATGACGATGACAACGACAACGACGACGACGACGACGACGACGACGACGACGACGACGACGACGACGACGACGACGACGACGACGACAACGACGACGACAATGACGACAAGTGCGGCGGCGGCGGCGGTGACGACGTTGACAACGACGACGACAGCGACAACGACGGCGACGACAACGACTACCATGATCGTGACCAGGATCATGACAATGACAAACATGCAGTCGACAAGGTCACTTCCAAGAATGAAGGGCAGCAGCATGGAGGGTAGCAATCGCACGGCAACCGACGACAGTAGCTCTTGACTGCACTGCACTTACGTGTTGCAGCTGCAGGTTGCCCACAACGGCAGAGAACTACCGCCGCAATGGCAGCAGAAAAGGTTGGAATGAAGCAACAGGAGGTTGTCTGTGTGGGGGGAAGGGCGGGGGGGGGATTTCTACTCACTGGAATCGGGAACCATGGTTCCAAGTACCCGTGGATGAGCTTGGCATACTTGCCGACCATGGGTATGGACAGGTCAAACTTGCGATACCGCTTCACGGCCCCGAGCACCTCGTCCTCGCTGGGCTCAAACCGCGGCGGCATGGCGCAGAAGCCGCCCCGGATGTCGCCGTTGCTGGCCAGGCTCTCCCGGTACAGCCGCTGCGTCTCCTTCACCACCACCAGCCCCACGCCGCCCACGAGCAGGAGGAGCGCCGTCAGGTGGCCCGCGTTGAATCGCAGCCGTCTGCCGCCGGACTTGCCCGGAGAGGGGAGGTCCGAGGGGAACGAGGGAGGGGACGTGGGCTTGTGTGGGTCGAATCCGAAGCCGTTCAGGGTGGAATTCGAGGTGACGGAGGAGGGGTGGAGAGGGGAGGTCGATGCAGCGCTGGAACCAGTGCTGCCCCGTCGGTGCACGGTCGCCATGGTTGGAAAGGTCAGTGGCAGTTGATGAGGCGGCGGCGGCGGCAGCAGCAGCAGCAGCAGCAGCAGCAGCAGGGGAGGTGGCACAGTCCACTACGATTTGAAAGTTCAAAGCTACTGCTGCTGCTAATGATGTTGCTGCAGCTGCTGCTGATGCTGCTTCTGCTGATGATCCTGCTGCTGCCGCTACCGCTGCTGTTGCCGCTGCTGCCGCTGCTGCTGCTGCTGCTGCTGCTGCTGCTGCTGCTGCTGCTGCTGCTGCTGCTGCTGCTGCTGCTGCTGCTGCTGGTGGTGGTGGTGGTGGTGGTGGTGGTGGTGGTGGTGGTGGTGGTGGTGGTGGAGGTGGTGGTGGTGGTGGTGGTGGTGGTGGTGGTGGTGGTGGTGGTGGTGGTGATGATGATGATGATGATGATGATGATGATGATCCTTCTGTTTCTGACGGTGATGGTCCTGCTCCTACCGCCGCTGCTGCCACTGCTACTGCCAGAAAGTCCAAGACTTCTGCTGACGTGGGAGGCTCCGGATCACCAATGCCCTGCTGCTGCCGCTGCTGCTGCTGCTGCTGCTGAAGCCCTTCGCTGCTGGCGGTGATTCCGAGAAGATCCCATGGCCATGGCTGAAGCCCTCACCTCGGTGATCACAAAGCGCATCCACTCGTCGTCCGCCTTTTTCACCCTTCGTACTCTACTCGCGCATGCCTTGGGCCCCCCGCCTCGGAAAAAACAGTCTCGCCTTCTTGCCTTCCGAGCCCGCGACAAACCTTGCTCTGCCAAGGCTTCCTCGATCAGGTCTCAGATCCCGTTGAACGAGGGTGCGAGTTGAGCCGCCAGGAATTCCGCATACCGCTAGGACACTGCCAAAACATGACCGGCCCTTCTTTCTCAGCGCTGGATGTCCTCGAGCGCTGCAGCGGCCCTCGTCTTTTTCCGGTGCGAGAGTACAGCATCTGCAGGGGGGTGACTTCAAGTCATGACAGCTGGGCGAGGTATCCACTTGCGCAGAGCGGATGGAGGGCGACGCCCACTTGCCGGGGGGCGGAGGGTCGCACGCTCGGCAGGGGAAACGTGTGATTGGCCGGAAAATGTGTAGTAGGTGGACGATTCATGGGTGATGACCAGTGACCACGGACGAAAATCTTATTCGGCGGAGTGACCATGTAAACACAGAATTCCCGATATCTACCACGGTGTCCACATGACGCACATTAATCACGCCATATCCAAAGGTCGGAAATTTAATAGCGCGGTTTCCACCCAACTGGAAATTTACGACGATACACACGCGCCGTTTTATTTATGTATTCCATATATATCTTCATTTTGCTTGATTATGTTAGATCCACTACCAGAGAATTGACAAGTCAGCCCATGATGAATGCTCCCTAGTTGGCCGACCGGTCACTGTGTGCGATAACGTCTCATAGGCGTATTTGTCTGACAGGCTATTCTGTAGTACTTTTCCAACCAACAATGCCTTGAATCTAGCCTACAGATTCATTCGACGTAGTCGTGGCCGTAAGGGTGCGACGGCCACTGCAATGAGCGGTGCACGCGTGATGACGTGTCGTTTGTGACATCTTTTCCGTTGGTGGCGGGTTCGAACTCACGTTGCTTTTTAAGGGCATCAGAGCATGAGAGTCTGACCATTGCAAATGAACGAATAATACCGCCTTCTATCATACCCACGTACCGCTGGTTAATCATCAGAGCATGATGATTAAGTTCTCCTGTGAAATGAAAACTCCAAATTCACACACATTGAAAGTAAAAACATTGAGTATTGCGTTGCATGTAAGAAATGGAAAACAGTGTTCACGTTTGCGCCTCTGGAACATGAGCTTTCATTATTGAAGAGGCGTAGAAGGGGAGAATGTAAAGTGCTACATCTTCACTTTGTGTGAAACAACGGTTACATTTTAATTCTCCCAAGTGTACTCGTGGACGTCCACAAACTTTCTAATCCCTAACCGGCGGTGGAAGGTGTTGTGATGTTGTCAGTCATACACAGTTGTACAGTTGGTTGTGACCACTCGGCCGTGTCCATGCTCGTGCAGATCCTTGAGGCAGACCCAGCTGGAGACAGAGTTCCCTGAGGTGATGCTCCACCCGCTGGAGGCAGCCTGGCAGCCTACCCAGTGTACCAGAGGGCTCCCACAGCCCACGGACTACGTTTGGAGGTCTTCAGGATTTTCTCGGTGGACAGCCCTGCCAGGCTGATTTACATGTTTGTTTTCTTACACTCTCCGGCTGTTCCCGGACGTAGGCGTGTGACCAGTCGTTGTGCCTGTCTTTTCGTTGTGTATCCGTAGGATCAGACGGCGCTCCGTTTGGACGCTTGTGCGCAGAATTATGGCCAAAACAGTGGTTTTGGGCCGGTTCAGGTTTGACAGGCACCGCCGTGTGCGCCACCCGCCGTGAGCCACGGCGGCCATTTATGCTGTGGACCTGTCATTTGTTATTTCTCTCTGCATTTACTTCAATTGAAGCTTGAGATACAAGTGCACGTGTCTCTCCCTACCCTTGCTGTCCCTTGCATGACCTGTGTGTCAACCAGCCAGACCCGTGCTGTCAGGCTAGCAAGCAGAAAGGCTAGGAAGCTTCCTGGAATCTTCTCATGGTATCAGAGCAGGCGAGCCAGTGCTCGTCGTGCTGCGCAGCAGAGACGCAGCAGCTGCAGCAGCAGTGAGCAGCAGCAGTGGCAGCAGCCCACAGCAGCAGCAGCAGCAAGTCCTGGTTGGACCCATCACCACCCTGAGTCACTTGAAGCGACAAGAGCACGCAGCGACGCATATGCCATCATCCTGATGCGTCAGAAACCGCAACGGCAGGTTCGTGCTGCAGCTGCAGCGTGCCACAACGTTTTGAGGCCGTTGGAGCCCTTGCGCGCAGCAGCAGCCGGTCCGAGGCCGCCCGTGTGGCGACTTGGAGCCGCAAACCGGGCGAGCAACAGCACCATCAGCGAGTAACAGCAGCAGCAGCGGCCGTGGCCACTCAGGCACCAGAGGCACCAGTACCTTTTGTAGGTGCTGACTCCAGCCGTGCAGCTTCCTGGAAGCCGCACGGACGTGGAGGAGCCGCAGACGCAAATCGCGTCAGCCGCCATCCTCTCTTCACCCGCCTGTGCCCAGCTCAAATAGCCACCAAAAGTTGCGCGCTATGGCTTGTTGGAAAGCTTAGATCTCAAGCTTTCCATCGCGCCCTTCCTCGCCTCATTTGGAGCTCTGTAGCCTCCAGCATTCACCGTTCCGCATCACTGATTTGAATTTTTCATTTTTTCGGCCTGAGCACAAAATCATCTCGTTTTGGCCTTTTTCCCCACTTTTTGAAGACGAAAATTTCACCATTGTCTTCAGCATCCTCAGACGCCTCTGTGGTCCAAATTTCGCTTCATTTGGACAACCTTCAATTTTTAGTGGTGAAAATTCAAATTTTTAAATTTTCAGCACTAAGCCGATTTTTTGGTCAGAAGGTCGACTTTTGCCACCGTCCTAAATCGGCGAGAAACGCTGACGGTTCTGCATTCGGACGACTTTCGCAACGCCTCAGCATGGAGCCGAGCAGCTCCAAGGGCAAGGAGCTGGAGGACACCGTCACGAGCAGGGGCCGCAGCCCACGCTCAAAGGCGATTGACTTCCTGCTGGTGGAGCAGTCGTCACTCCGCCAGCGCCAGGATGAGCAGTCAGCTACGCTGCGACAGATCCGCGATGCCTTGGTCTCTCTGTCTGGGACACCGGGACATCAGCCCAGGAGAGAGAGAGAGGCAACCCCATCGGCCCAGGAGTCTGCTGGCCCCACTGCCGCCCCTGCGCAGAGACGAGAGTCCATGGTCGAGGAGTGGGATCAGGCGCCACCTCCCACTGGGGAGGACGCGCTTCAACGGCTGATGGAGCAGATGAGGAGCCTGCGCATTGAGACACCGGCGCCCAGTCCGAGGGGACAACAGCAGCAGCAGCAGCAGACCGACCCGCATCAGGTCTCGGGTGCCGCTGGAGGAGCAGCGTTGATGCCTTTCATGCCCTTCCCACGCCCACTCCTAGCACCACCAGAGGTCCAGCTCCCCACGGAGCGACGACCCAAGGACTTCGAGACTTCCCCGCCTCGCTACGACAGCAAGGCGGGATTTGACTGTTGGGAGGTGCTGTTTCAGGTATGGGCAGACTCAGAGGGAGTCTGGCCCTACTACCACAGCCAGTACCAGACGGCTGATCCGCTCCAGTCCCAGACGGCAGCGCGTGCCATGCGTGGACTGCTGTACGCAGTTCCNAGGAGACAGTGGTCGACTTCCGCCCCTTCCTGGGCGCGCCTGGGACAGGAGCAGGCGCAGACCCGCGCCGCGGCTGGGAGCTGGCGCTGACCCTTTTTGCAGCAGAGACTCACGCGACCCGGTCAGCGCGCCTTCGCGAGTTCCACTCCCTTCATCAGGGATCCTCGGAGTCAGCAGCTGATTATTGGCGTCGGGCCATGCGCCTGTACACTCGTCTCGGCACCGGAGGCAGCTCTCAGCTCTGGGCGCTGGACACCATCATGCTGGGAGTGCGCCCCGAGCTCACTGACACCTTCTCCTGCCTCGACCAGGACATCCTCACGTCCATGTCGGACACCCTGCAGCTGTTGCCCTGGGCACAGCGCTACTTCATCCAGGTCGCGACAGCTGACGAGGCAGCCCGCGCGCATCGGCAGGGCGCCATGGCCGCAGCAGCAGTGGGAGCGACGTCCTCTACGCCTTCCACACCGTCGTCCACCTTCACCCCCACCAGCTCCACCTCTGCCTCTCCTGCTTCCTCCCCTGCTACTCCAAGAGCCACTGCAGCAGCCGTGAAGGGGAAGAAGGGGAAGAAGAAGAGGGGACCGCAGCAGCATTCCGGTGGCACCGGACGGGCGGTCCGTTGCCACAACTGCGGCGGACCTCATCGCTACACTGAGTGTCAGCAGGAGCTGGACTGGGCGAGGATCACCCGCGGTCTTCAGGCAGCCCACGAGGAGCGGATCCGCACTGGAGCAGCAGCCCGTGCCGCAGCGACCTCGGGGGCAGCACCGGCGGCAGATCCTCCGCCATCCGGGGGGAGTACCACGCCGGACCCGAGAGACCAGACCATCGCGGAGCTACGTCGACTGCTGGCACTTCGCTCACAGGGAGGTGCGAGTGTGCTGTCACAGCCGAGTGGTCCACAGAATGACTGTCCATCTCTGTTTGTGGCACGTGGTCGTACTTGTGGGGGGGCTACGTTGCCTGGTGAGGATGAGTCTGACAGCACAGAGTGGTTGGATGAGTCGCATCGTCGTGCATTGTCTCGCTGTCCTGCCACACCTGCTTAGCGTCCAGCAGAGGCAGCGTGCTCC
The DNA here is from genome assembly GCA_023375785.1 of Penium margaritaceum. Lineage (NCBI taxonomy): Eukaryota > Viridiplantae > Streptophyta > Zygnematophyceae > Desmidiales > Peniaceae > Penium > Penium margaritaceum. The sequence continues at coordinate 72,487 of SZWC01004706.1, read as the reverse complement.
GTTGCTCGTTGTACCGTGACCACCACAGGTCGTGAGGCGAGTGGCCACTGGATCATTGACTCAGGGGCCACTCACCACATGACCTGCGACCGTACCGCCTTTGTCGTGCTTGGTCCTGTTGGGTCTGTTCGGTCAGTGCGGACAGGTTCTGGGCAGTCACTACCTGTTCAGGGGACAGGGGTCGTACGGTTCGATGGTCCGTCTGGTCNCGCAGCGTCCCCTGGAGCTTGTCCACTCGGACCTCCTCGGACCTCTCCCTGTCGAGTCTGTCGCTGACCGTGGTCGGTATGTTCTTACCCTCACGGATGACTTCACCCGCATGCGGTGGGTCTACTGCCTCCGCCACAAGAGTGATGCCGCTCTAGCCGTGCGCTTGTGGCTCGTGATGGCCGAGCGTCAGTCTCGTCACTCCCTCCACACCTTCCGCTCTGACCGCGGCGGTGAGTATCTCGGTGAGCTGACCACTCACTTCGCCGAGCTTGGTATCTGTCACCAGCTCTCGGCCCCTGCTACGCCACAGCAGAACGGTGTGTCCGAGCGCTGGAACCGCACCATGGAGGACGCGGTTCGCGCCATGCGCGCTGAGTGCGGTCTCCCGGAGTCCTTCGCCTTCGAGGGCTTCGCCTACATGACGTGGGTCTGGAACCGCCTCCCGCATGGTCCCTTGCCGGACCACGTCACGCCGTATGAGCTGTGGTTCGGTCACTGTGCGGACCTCAGGCTTGCTCGCGTCTGGGGTTCCTTGGCCTGTGTCTGGTACACCGAGGACCAACAGGGGTCCAAGGTCTCTCCGCGCGGTCGGATGTGTGCCTTCCTCGGTGTCTCCTCGCGCTCCAAAGCGTGGCGTTTCTGGGATGCGGGTCGCCACCGCATCGTTGAGTCGCGCGACGCGCTGTTTTTTGAGGCACTGTCGTACCGCGACCTGTCTGCCATTCTCACCCAGGCAGCGTCTCACGTTCCCACCTGTGAGGCCTCTCGTCGGATGGGGGAGTCTACCCCACAGGGTGAGTCCGTCCGGGGTGCCTCCGGGGTGGGACCGTCGCTGGCCACCATTGACCCGGCCATCATTGCTGTCGGGCATGTAGTCTCTACGCCTGCCCCACTTGCGCCCGCCACGACTGTCTCGCCTGCGCCTGCCGCGCCTGCCTCACCCGCGCCTACCACGACTGCCTCGCCCGCGCCTGCCGCGACTGCCTCGCCCGCACCTGCAGCGCCTGCTTTGCCCGCACCTGCAGCGCCTGCTTTGCCCGCACCTGCAGCGCCTGCTTCGCCCGCACCTGTAGCGCCTGCTTCGCCCGCACCTGCAGCGCCTGCTTCGCCTGTCGGGGCTGCACCTGCCGCCTCTTTGCCTGCGGCGCCTGCCTCACCCGCGCCCGCTGCGACTGTCTTTGACGGTCCCTGATCCAGACACGTTAAAGGAGGCTCTCTCAGGAGAGGATGCTGAGCAGTGGCGGGCCGCCTGTGAGGACGAGCTCAGGGCCATCCGGGAGCACGGAGTCTTTGAGCTTGTCGACAGTCCTGAGGGACGAAAGGTCGTGCAGGCCAAGTGGGTCTTCCGCAAGAAGGTGAAGCCTGACGGCTCACTGGACCGCTATAAGGCCCACTTGACTGCCAAGGGATTCTCTCACGTTGAGGGGATCGACTTCACTGACACCTTTGCCCCTGTTGGCCGCATGACCACAGCTCGCGCGCTGCTTGGTGTGGTCGCTCACCATGACTGGGAGCTACACCAGATGGATGTGAACAATGCGTTCCTCCACGGCACCTTGGAGGAGGAGATCTACATGGTCCAGCCACCTGGGTTTGAGGTCGA
>SZWC01004706.1:46946-68920 GCA_023375785.1 Penium margaritaceum | reverse complement strand
CAGGCTGATTTACATGTTTGTTTTCTTACACTCTCCGGCTGTTCCCGGACGTAGGCGTGTGACCAGTCGTTGTGTCTGTCTTTTTGTTGTGCATCCGTAGGATCAGACGGCGCTCCGTTTGGACGCTTGTGCGCAGAATTATGGCCAAAACAGTGGTCTTGGGCCGGTTCAGGTTTGACAGGCACCGCCGTGTGCGCCACCCACCGTGAGCCACGGCGGCTGTTTATGCTGTGGACCTGTCATTTGTTATTTCTCTCTGCATTTACTTCAGTTGAAGCTTGAGATACAAGTGCACGTGTCTCTCCCTACCCTTGCTGTCCCTTGCATGACCTGTGTGTCAACCAGCCAGACCCGTGCTGTCAGGCTAGCAAGCAGAAAGGCTAGGAAGCTTCCTGGAATCTTCTCAGAAGGGAATACAGCCAGCTTATGATGTCGCAAATAGGACACAACTGCCTTGGCTGGCAGCAGTCTTGGGCTTCCTCATCGTCCAAGCCTTCAACACAGTCTTCGTACTCCATGTTGCTGTCAACATCATAAAACGTGTCATGTGCCTCCTCCGTGTCTTCCTCGCTAACATTTGAAGCAATTGAAGAGACTTATTGTGTTGGAAATGTGCAGTAGTACACTTTGGTCACTTGGGTATGACCTCCCTTGGGCCATAACTTGAAGAACAAATACAAACTCCAGCCAGGAAGGACAGAATGATTGGCTGTCCTATTGTGCAGTCAGAGTGTTCCACAGTGAGCTTGCTCTGACTTTTGTACAAGTGTTGAACAGAGTTGAAAACTCGAAAGAAAGAAGATGGAAAGAGGAGGAACAATGAGCCTGTCTTGTTCTTCTTATACACTTCAGACTTCTGATGAGGATATGTCATTCATTAATGCAGGAAACATCTACACGAAATACCCGGTAGTGATGGACATGGAGAGATTATTCCTTTTGCATTTAAAGCATACATGTCCATTTCCATAGCACAGCTGGTCCACTACCAAACACCAATACGGTGCAGTATTGGGCTAGGGGCTTCTCTATGTGTGGGGCACTTGGTCTACGTGTTGATTGACCCGCCCCTCCATGTCTTGTGCCACGTGCTGTATGACCCGCCCCTCCATGGAACTTGCTTGATTGAAACCATATTGTACACACTCTCACCTGCAAGGACGAGTGGAAGAACAAAAACACTAGGATTAGTAACGTGTAACACACATAATGAGTGGGAAAACAACACGGTTGACATGAATGGATGACAAGAAAAGAACACTTACATGTAGGTATCATCGTCCACCTCGTCCGGCTTGTCGTCCCATTGCTCTTCCAGGCGACAGACATCCTACACGGCTGCTGCCTTTTGGAACATCTCCTCAGGACGCTCCCACTCATGCTGTTGTGTGAGGTCCTCGTACCTGTCCTTGTCCTCTTGCTTGTCATCTGAATCATCCAAAATGTACCTCTCGGGGTCGTACACTTCCTCTTCACCGAAGTCATACATGTTTTTGTTCTCCGGATCATACAGTGGTCCTGCACCTGCTCCTGAAGCTGCTGCTACAACACCGACTGCGGGTGTAGTAGCAGCTCCACTTGCGTGTCCACCAGAGGTACTTGCTTGCCCAAGAGGTGCAGCACCTGTAGCTGCTGCTGCATCTCTTGCAGTGTTGGAGCGCACAACGTTTGCTCCTTGCACGGCTGCTGTCCCGGGGGCACCTCTTCGCGTTTGTGCCCGTGCTACTGCCCAACCTGTCCCAACGCGACCAGCCTCTGTTTCTTGTGCTTCACTTGTCCCACCGGTCCAGGCGTCTGCTCCTGCTTCATTTGATGTTCCTCCTTCACCTATAGGCACGCGTGGATAGCTTCCACCTGCTGTTTCTGTTGCAATGGTAGCTTTGGTGCACTCTAGCCGACGCAGCAGGGCGTTGGTTGCAGCTGCTGCCGCGCCACTAATTGTTGAAGGATTAGGGCACTTTTTCTTCGTGTGCCCCTTTACACCACATTGTGGACAGATATAGTGTTTTTTGGCCGATCTTCCGGCTCCCAACTTGCACCTTTGGGGCAACCTGGTCCACGCTTGGGCCCCGGCTGCCGCCACTGCTTGTCTTCTGGGTGTTTGAGGTGGATGGGGTTGACCACGGGAATGGGATGGTTGTACGTCGTGCGGTACGCCATGCGTGTGTGATGCACGTCCACCAACGCCTCCGGATTGTCCCCCTTGCGAATCATAAAAGCACAAGCATGGACACAAGGCTGCCCCCACTCCTTCCACCCACCACATGTGCACGTCCTGTGTTGCACGTTAACCCGCCGCGGACGGTTGCCGGGCCCAGTCATTGTAACCGAGTGTGGGCCCTCCTCTTCCACCTCATAGTCCGTGTTGCTCACAAACGTGTTGAGCATGCACTTCTCCAATGTTGGTGCAAACTGGCCCTTCACCAACTTGCTTAGCTTACAGCGACCTGCAAGTAGCCACTGCACCCAAGTGTACAAGACAACGAAACAATAGATTGGGAAGAGTTTTTGGACCTCGATGATTCGAACGTTCAATGATTTCGCGGCGTTGGAGATGGTGTGCCCGCCGCGTCCACTTGGGCAGTACAATATGCTCCACTGCTCCTTCGGGATCCCCCCCTCCCCGTTCGTACCCAGCAGCATGACAACCCCGCGTGTAGAGACCCGGCGTAGTTGCTCCTCGCACCTTTGCCACTCTGCCTCTGTTAGTGCATCCGCCAACCTTCAAAACCAGTACCCCGCCTGCTTGCCATGCTTCTGTCGCACATTTTCCTGCATATGGTAGGCATAGTAGCTGTGTTGGGCTCTAGGCAGCTTCTCGGCCACATCTTTGAGCAGACCCTTGTCACAGTCGCTTATGACCACAGTGCCTTCCTGCACAGCAGAGGGGTAAGCCACAAAGACAAATAAAAGCAGAACCACTTCCAGTTGTCCTCGTTTTCCCCGCTCACCATAGCCCATGCCATCGGCACCGCGTTGTCGTTGGCATAAAAAAACTGGCAGATGAGGAGGACCTCCTTATGGTCGTTTTTTAGTCCGGTGACGTCCATGGTGAGAAGCCTGGGGCACTGTTCAAAGCCAAGGATGGTTGCACCGGGGGCAACAAAGGCTCAATGGAAGGTCCTATCCTCAGTGGCCTCAGCAACCGCGTGGGTGTTGGGATCCACACGCTTGAGCTACAATTTCAAAGAGAAACTTCCACACGTAGAAATTTGGACGGACTTCTAATATGTCCATCGTTTCGTCAGATAAGGAAGCGCTGTCCATGGTTTTTAACAACATAACAGTGATGCCCATGTTTGTCATTCTTTGAGCAAAAATGGACACGACTGTCACATTTTTCATGTATTCACCGCATTCGACGTGGATTTTGACTTCGAGGGCGGAACTGAACTTCGCCCGTCATCGCGAGCTTGCAGGAGGGGTTCCACGGCAAAACCTCCCTGCGAGCTCACGATGACCCTGCCAAACCCCCAATTTAAACTAGGGGTTTTGTCGTATGTTTGGGGGGGGGTTGTGAGATGCGGCGCACGTGTGATAGAAGAAAGGGAATCTGCCAGGCCCCGCTACCGTGGGGCCCAGCAGATGCCCGGGCAAGTAAAAAAATGAAACCCAACCCCCCCATTTAAACTAAAGGGTTTTTTGTAGGTTTGGGGGGGTTTGCAAGATGCGGTGCACGTGTGATAGAAGAAAGGGAATCTGCTGGGCCCCGCTACCGCGGGGCCTGGCAGATTCCCGCGCAAGTAAAAAAACAAAGAACCCAACCCCCCCATGTAAACTAGGGGATTTGTAATAGGTTTGGTGGGGTTTGCGAGATGCGGAGCACGTGTGATAGAAGAAAGGGAATCTGCTGGGCCCTGCTACCGCGGGGCCCAACAGATGCCCGGGCAAGTAAAACAATAAAACCCAAACCCCCAGTGTCACTAGGGGGTTTGTCAGATATTCGGGGGGGGGAGGGGGTTTGCGAGATGCGGCGCACCCTGTCGCGAGTTTTGGAGTCCGCACTTGCAAACTCCAAAACCCGCGACATTGCGACTTCGGACATCGGTGAGGCCGGTGTCAGAAGTCGCTGACTTCGCTCTCGAAGTCGGCGACAGCCGACTTCGAGAGCGAAGTTGAATCCCGTTTTCGGTTGCTTATTCTAAAACATGGGCACCGCTGTCATGTCGATTTTGACTATGGACAGCACTGCTCAATCTGGCAAAACCATGGGCACCGGAGCACTTGGAACCTAGAAGTTTTGCCTATACAAACGGACAGTGATGCAGGATGATGGAAAAAACAGACCTGACGCACCTCCTCGTAGTACACAGGAAACAGGGACCACGCCTTGTCCTTCGGGCCTATTATCCACTCCTACATCTTTGACCGGGCGTGGTAGAGGGTGTTCTTGTGGACCTCCTTGTCAGTGCTCTTCCTGACCACGGCCTCCAAGGTCTTCACGTTGGCCGAGGGATTGCGCATCAATGTGGACGCAATCTGCTGACTAACCCAGCGCACCGTCTTAGCTAGATCACCACGTCCCATGCCAAGAACGCAATGATGGCCGTCAACAAACTGGCCGACGACAACGTTGCCATGCGTCGCGTTGACGTGCGTCTGTAGCAACCATAGACATTCCTTGTCCTACTACTGTCCACAGCATGCCTCAAAATGAGTCTTCTCACTCCGAAGGCACCGCATGGTCTTGCAGTTGGCTATGGCATAGTCTTCAACTGCGGCCCGTGCGTCTTCCATCGTGGGAAACTCCATGCCAAGCGGGAAAGCTATTTGTCGTCTTGCGCCTTTTGGTGGTCTCATCGTCCGGTTCGTCATCCGAGGACCCTGCACAGTGAGAACCACAAAACAAATGGTCATTGACAAACGTGGAGGCACACAACCGGAATGATGAAGTACAAAATCACCTGCCATGCATGACCATGGCCATGGACCCCACGACTTAGACGGAGACTGCTGTTTGCAAAATCTTCAGGGAAAAATCTTCAGGAATGAATACACGACATGCCCATTCTCACCAGGTGCAAAAGCGTCCGCCATAGCTGTGTTTTCTCTACCGGTCACTCAAGCTCCGATGGCGCAGACAGGAAACGAACAGACAAGCGACAACACTAACTGGGAGCTCACGAGAGGGTGCACCCAACGGTAGCGATACTCAAAACAACAGACGACATGACTTGTGTCACGTTGCGCACGTGGCACGAGGCACTTCTCTCTGTGTGGACAGTGATGTCCTCGGGGAACACGTTACCTCGACAGCATACACTTCGATGTGTCGACATCAAAGCATGCACTCATGCGACGCTAGGATTGGTCAACGTATGCCCTACCTGCCAGCGAGGCTTGTGCCAGACATACAAGACTGAATATGTCAAGTCAAGAATGAAAGGCAATGTTCGTTGAGGGGAGTCCTAAGGAAAGAAGGTTGAATAGTCGTCTGAGGTGACCCTATGCCAAAAACGAAAGACCCCCACCTTTCTCTGAAGAATACTTGGGGGCATCAACCTATGTTTGAAATGACGGCACGTCATTGGTTGACGACATGCATGAAGAACGTAAACCCTACTCATAGTTAAACATCAACGCTGTCAATATTCGAAGGTGACGACTGTCAACGTCGTTACCTTGTAATGCTTACACGAAAACCCGTTTAACATTGAATATAAACGACGCCATATCCACTCTTGTCGAAGATTAACATTACCCTACTGATCCTTAACTTCGACGACCAGATTTTCGTGAGTCTTGTGATCCTTGATTTCGTTCAACTTTCACCGGGTTCAATTCTATTTGATGAGCTGTTAATTTTGCTTAAAAGACACTAGGTGGACCCTTAAATTCGGCGACTGACCTAGTTCAGTTTTTTTCGCGTTCTTAAATTCGGCGCTGGTGAAATGGCGTCCCGTTTGCTCGCGTGGCTGGTGTGGGCCAACGTGGCAGCGAAATGGCACACGAGTACTGCAGCATGACAGCAAGGTAGCGGGCAAGCACTGCGGCGGAGCAGCGGGGCAGCGGGGCAGCCTGGCAGCGGGGCAGCGGGGCAGCGAAAGAGCGGAGGAGCACTTCTCTCTCGCTCTCCCGCTGCCCGCTGCCCCACTTCCCCGCTTCTCGCGTTCAAACGCGAAGATTTCTTTGCGTTTGAACGAACGCCCTCGAGGAGGCGAGCGCTCTTTGTCAAAGTCCCGTCTCCTTTTTTCTTTTCAGAAAACCAAACATGCCCACCAACCCATATGGCATTCTGAACCTGGCATCGCAAAATTTTACAATGAACCCTTAAATTCGACCATTGTACTGTATGAATAATTTGGTGAACCCTTGATTTTGGCGTAACGAAAAAATTCGTTCAAATTCGACGAGCCCAAAAAAGATTAATATCGAAATTAAGGATTAGTAGGGTATGTCGGATATGTCGATCATTTTCCAACATGCACAGATATCATTGACGTAAACCTACTGGACGTGGATATGGCTTTCGTTTAGTTTAAGTCAACGGGTATGGCGTGGTTAACATTTCACTCACGGATATCTCACGCTTATGTTGACGCTTACGCAGATATATCAACCATTTTGCCGAATCCTATTTCTAGGACCCCTGATCATAACCGAATTAGGCGTAGGGGGCACCTTACCTCGGGGAAGATTAAGGAGGTCATGGGTAGAGGCATGGGTGCTTCCACCAGAGTGTTAAATTGAAGATGAGACGGAGACGGTAACAAGGTCCGATGTTCAAGAAGTGACATAAGAAAATGGAACCAAAAAAATCATATTTAAAGAATTGAAAAGCATGTTAGATTTTTTACTGCGGTTCGATGTGAGAAAGGAAAAAATGAGCAATGTTTTGTATTGAATGTTTGGCAAGGAATGTTGCAAGAATTGTGGATCTCAAAGAGAAGTGGGATTAGGCCCACCATTTTTGTCAGATACGATGGAATAGACTTTCCACACGGATTTTTGAACCAACGGTTCCAATGCGCCAAGAACGGTATCAGATGCAAAAGGCCTAGAAGAGTGTTACGATGCGGGTCGCGACATTGTGCAAACAACTACATGAGAGGACACATTGTTCGATGGTTTTGTTTGCACAGGAGTACACAAACCTACATTTTCTTCAATCACACAACACGTTCAATGCAATATCGGGCTAGATCAAAAGAGGATGGGGGTCATTTATGTAGTTTATGACATTCCTGACCACCTGTACAATTTACTGTGACCACTCGGCCGTGTCCATGCCCGTGTAGATCCCTGACGCGGACCCAGGTAGCGTCGTTGCCTCGTCTGGTGATGGACCACCTACTCAGAGCTGACCGACGACCGCCCGAGAGTCTTGGATGTTGTCTGGGACCTTCTGCAGTCATTTTGAAGCTTGTAGGATTTCATCGGTGGACTGGCCCTGGGCTCGATTTGTATGTTTTGCATTGTGTGTGCACCATTTCATGCCGCTTGCATTCTTGTGACCATTCGTGTTGTCCGGCTTGAGATCTTGCATGTTTAGGTTCAAACAACGTAGCGTTCTGAGTTCTTTCTGTAACGTTACGGCCAAAACAGTGTTTTTGGGCCGGTTTTAGAACATACCTTGCAGTGCCGCGTGCGACACCCGTTGTGCGCCGCGACAGGTATCTATACTTTGGACCTCTCATTTGTTGACTTTCTCTACAAGTGCTATTGAAGCATTTTGACACCTTGACTTGTGTCTCCTAGCCAGACTCTTGCTGTTGTGTGTGTGACTTGTGACTCTTGTCACCGTCTGACAAGGCACTGACGCCTAGTCAATGGCTGTGTTTCTAAGAAGCTTCCGCGTATCATCTCATGGTATTAGAGCAGCGAGATAGTTCTTGCCGAGCTGTGGAATAGAGACGCTGCAGAGCAGCTGGAGTCAGCGTCACCTCTGCAGCCAATTCAGTAGGACCTGTCGACGTCACCCGACTATCGCCCACATCACCCGCCTTGAGCACGTGAGAGTGTAGCAGCAGTAGCCGCTAGTAGCAGCAGCAAGAGCAGGCGACAACTATTGCGGGCGCCAGCCGCCAGTAACTGCTGGCATCGGCGCTAGCATCAGCAGCAGGCGGCAGGTGCAACAGGAGGCAACAAACAACAGAAGTAACGGCAAGTAACGAGCAGTGAGCGGCGAGCGGCAAGCTGCCATCAACGACAAGACAACAACAGTAGCAAGCAGCAATGTGCAGCAATAGGCGCATTGAGTAGCAGCAGAAGCAGCAGCAAGCATCAGTAGGGGCAACAGTAACAAAGCCAAGCAGCTGCGCAACAAAAGCGCGCAAGAGCAGCAGCGCGCCGCAGCACAGCAACAGCGCGCAGCAACTCCCACATTTCCGAAAGAAGTTGCGTCGTTGTTGCTGCAGGCGTCGGCACAACAATAACAGCAACAGAGTGAAAGCAACTATAGAGCTTCTGAGCAGTTTCCGTGCGGCCGTTGTGGAGCAACCGTCCCCTGTGTAGCGAGGCAACAGCTGGGAGGATTGTAAAAAAGAATTTTACCAACATCAGCATTTTCCTTGCTCACATCATCGGGTCTGTGCTAATTTCAGCAAACTCCCACTGATGTCAGCATTTGCCTTAGTCAAATGTTTGGGTTGGAAAGTCAACAATTGCCAGCGTTTCAACTCATCGAGAATCCCTAACAGTTTTGCAATCCCACTAGTTTGACACGAAGCCCATATTGAGCGCTGACATGGCTCCGACCGGTGACAAGTGCAAAGGACCACTAGATCCCTCTTCTTCCTCTTTAGGGGTCATAAGCCCAAGCTTGCAGGTTATTGAGGACCTATGGAGCCAGCAGGATGAGATGCGTCGTCTACAACAGTAGTAGACAGACGCCATCCGTATGCTCAATGAACTTCTTCGTGGTCAGTCCACGGCCCCACGGCATAGGTCTGAGGGAGTCGGCGGTTTCATACCCTCTACACAGCACTTAGCATGTGTACCAATGACAGGAGCCGGATGCGACTCGCCACCTCTTGATCCTTGGGATGAGGACCCCAACATGCCAGGTATGGAGGATGGCACTCACAAGAGTGAGACTTGCATGCTTCAAGAGCGTCTCTGCCAGCTTCATACAAGTTCTCGGCCCCCACACACATCTGGCTCCCTTTTCCTGAATATTCGATCCTCGCCTCATCCCTACCCCTACAACTTTCCTTGTCCCGGTAACTTCCCCATCCCTCGTCCTTCTCAGCCTATGGTTGCTCTCCCTACGGAGCGGCAATCCAAGGACTTCGAGACACTGCCCCCATGATATGTCAGCGAGGACGGCTTTGACTGCTGAGAGATTCTTTTCCAGGTCTTGGCCACTTAGGAGGGGGTATGGCCCTACTATCACAGTCGGTACAAACCAGGTTACAGATCATGCACAAGTGCTGATGGCGGCCAGGGTGATGCGCTGACTCTTTTACGCCGCGCAACGCGAGACCTTCGTGGACTTTTGCCCGTTCCTGGGAGAGGTCGACTCAGGCGCGGTCGACACAAGCACATAAGTGTACCGGCGGTAACTGATCCACGCCAGGACTTGGACCTAGCATTGTCCCTGCTTGCTGCAAAGACGCATGCCACCCACGAAGCTCATATTCGCACCTTTCATTGCCATTGTCAGGGACCTGCCAAGCCTGTAGCCGATCACTGGCGACGGGCCATGCGCATCTACACGCATCTCTGGACCTCAGGAGGTACACAGCTGTGGGCGCTTCGCACGCCCATGCTCGGAGTTTGTCTTAAGCATGCAAAAATCTTCACATGGTAAAGCGACACCGTGATCGAGCCCTTCTCCACATCCCTTCAACTTCTTCCTTGGGCGCATTAGCTATTCCTCCAGGCGACTTCCGCGTGTGAGGCAGCCGTGGCCCATTAGGAGAGTCCCCTTTCTAGAGCGGTCATCGCGTGGCCACCGACGCCCTTCTTGCAGTCCGCTCCTCCAACCTCTTACACATCCTCCTCTTCCCCTTCCACCCTGATAACCATGACTCAAGTACAAGGTGTGGCAGTAGCGATACAGGGGAAGAAGGGGAAAAAGAGACACGGTTTGGGCCAGCAGCAACCGCAACAGCAACAATCACCAGGCGGTAGCAATGGACTTACTACTCACTACTACAACTATAGAGGCGCTCATTGCAACACCAAGTTCCAGTAGCCACTTGACTGGGAGCGGATTACTTGCGATCTTAAGGCTCCACACGCACAGCGGTCTGTGTCGAGCACCACAGCCTCCGGCCGCGCGGCGACCAAGGCCATAGCAGTTCCCGCTTCCCCATCGGCAAGCAGTGGCGACCCGAACCCACGTGACCACACCATCTCCAAGCTCTGTCACCTTCTGGCACGTTCCTTCGTGTGAGGCTTCTCGACGGATGGGGAAGTTTGGGCCTATGAGCAACCTTTTTCTGGCTGATGTGTCCGTCCGAGTCCCCTCCACTTCTCGGTCTCCGGCTCTTGATGACCCAGCGATCATAGCTTTCGACCAAGACACCTCTCCAGCCCAGCCTTTCTCTACCTCTATTCTCTCGCACTCCACATGCACCCATGATTTTGTGCCCATGTCCGCTAGTACTCCTTCCTCTGTACGTGATCTTGCATCTACTCTTGCTTCTACACCCAGCCTCTGTCTCCCGTCATTTCACCAGCATCTCCTCACACTGCATCACCTGCTCCTTTGGTTTGGTCCTCATCAGATGTGATCATGCATGTCTTTGAGCCTGAGGTGAGCTCCTCAAGCCCATGTTACTTGTGTGAGCCCGGTGGTCGTCCTCGACCATTAGTCTCTAGAGTCTAGCGAAATTCTTGTCCCGTACCTAGGGGTTCCACTCGCAACGTTGCGAGTGGTGATCCCGACACAAAGGCCCTTGGCCTAAGTGTCCGCACAGATCACACACAGGTACATCCAGTGTACCCCGTAAGGCACAATCTGGCCACTCACGAGTTTTCCATAACTTGTCATGCAACAGCTGACCTTGTGGTTGTCATACCTAGCTTTGAGGCGTGTGCACTCACCACTCAAAGCTCTCCCTTTATGGCGCTTGATCCGGATACACTCTCATCAGAAGATGCAGACGCTGGCGTGCTGTCTGCGAGGATGAGCTTCGTGCCATCCGAGAGCACGGAGTTTACGAGCTAGTTCACCTTCCACCTGGGAGGAAGGCTATTCAGTTCAAGTGGGTTTTTCGCATGAAAGTGAAGCCAAATGGCTCACTGGAATGCCACAAGGCTCGCTTTGTCGTCAAGGGGTATTCCCATATCCAGGGCATCGATAACACTGACACCTTTACCCTTGTCCGCCGCATGACCTCAGCTCGCACTCTATTCGGTGTGGTGGTTGAGTATGATTGGGAACTGCACTAGATGGATGTGAACAATGCGTTCTTCCATGGCTCTCTGGATGAGGAGATTTATGTGGCCTAGCCACCAAGCTTTGAGGATGGTGACAGGGTTTGGCGCTTGCGCAAGCGCTTGTACGAACTCAAGCACTCTTCTTGGTGCTGGAACCAGAAGATTAAACGGACTCTAACTCGTGTGGGATATGTAGAGAGCAAGGCAGATCCCTCTCTCTTTATTTGACGGACGCTCGAGCGGCTCACCGCCATCCTGGTCTATGTAGACAACCTTCTAATCACGCCTCCCTACATGGAGGTCGTGAAGGAGGCCAAGGCAGCCCTCGAGTTTGCCTATAGGATGAAGGACCTTGGTCCTGCAGCGTTTTTTCTTTGCATGGAGATTGTACGAGACCGCAAACGTTCGACGCTTCTGCTGCATCAGGCCTGATAGAGACGTGCTGTGGGGAAGCGTTTCAGTGACCTCCTTGGCATAGTGCCGAGGGCCTCCACACTTCTCACACCTCATGGGTAGGATGCCCTAAAGGTTGACGATCCCACACAGATTGGGGACACAGTGGCTGTGACCTTGTGCCTCCGCCTCATCAGATCTCTGATGTACCTAGCCACTACTACATGTCTCGATGTCACTTTTGCCATTGACCTCTTTGCATATTTCATGCAGGCTCCACGTGCTAGAGCCCTTCATGCGGCTGTACGAGTGGTGCGGTACGTGGTCTCCGGACCATACCTCGGACTCTAGTTTTGCCTACAGTGTTCAGTGGTTCTTGACGGCTACACTGACAGTGACTAGGCCTGGAGTCTAGATGGACGCAGTCGCACTGGTTACGTGTTCCTACTCGGTGGTAATGCCGTGTCCTGGCGCAACGAGAAGCAAGGCTGCATTGCACCTAGATTGTTGGAAGAAGAGTATGTTACTCCGGGTGTAGGGGTTGCTTAGGCAGTGTGGCTACAATGCCTGTTCCTTGATTTGGGTCGGTGAGTGCTCGCCATTGTGCTTCTTTGCGACAGCCAGAGTGCTCTTGCCATTGCAAAGAACTCTGGTGTCCTTCATGCTCGTACGAAGCACATTGCGGTTGAGCAGCATTCCGTGTGTGATCTGGTGGAGCAAAACGTGATATCTATCATGTGGGTCGGCACTGACATCTAGCATGCTGATTTGTTTACGAAGGCACTGGTTGGCGTGAAGTTTCTGGTGGCCATTCGTTCTATTGGGCTTTGCCCCTTGCCTGAGAGTGGTTGTGTGCGCGGTGTGTCTGCCTGTATCATGACTTTTTTTCACTCGTTGTTGCATTTGTTTCAGTGCTACATGTGTATGGACATGCGTACCATCGGATCATGGGGGAGTGTTATGATTTGTGACGTTCTTGTCGACCTGTACAGTTTATTGTGACCACTCAGCCGTGTCCATGCCCGTGCACATCCTTGATGTGGGCCCAGTGGCGCCTGTGCGTTGTCTAGTGATGGACCACCTGCTCGGAGCTGACTGATGACCGCTCAAGATTTCTAGATGTTATCGGGGACATTCTGTAGTATTTCTAGAGCCTTTAGGATTTTTCCGATGGACTGGCCGTGGGCCCAATTTGCATGTTTTGCATTGTGTGTTCATTGTTTGATGCTAGATGCATGGATGTGACCAGTCATAACGTTTTGCTTGAGATCCTGCACATTTAGGTTCAGATGGCGTAGAGCTCTGTCTTGTCTACGTAGAGTTTTGGCCAAAACAGTGTTTTTGGGCCGGTTTTAGGACAGAACTAAGACCGGCCAGTGCACTGCCGCATGCAACACCCACTGTGTGTCGCGGCAGGTGTTTATGCTGTGGACCTGTCATTTGTTAACTCTCTCTGTTAGTGGTATTGAAGCATTTTGACACTTTGACTTGAATCTCCTAGCCAGACTCTTGCCGTTGTTTGTACGAATTGTGACTGTCGTCACCATCTGACCAGGCATTGACTCCTAGTCAGCGGCTGTGGTTCTAGGAAGATTCCACGCATATTCTCAGTCATGAAATCTCTAGCATGGATGGCAGGTGTGAAACTTTTTGCCGTATGGAAGGCTAGGCAAACGTTTTCTCTGAGTATTTTTTATGTTTAGTGATCGTGCTATTTAGCGTTGTGGTAGTTTTTGGCTCTTCGACCTCAAACAAATGCATTCACATTTTATCTTAACGTGGCTTGAGTTTTTTATGTTTAAAAAACCATACAATCCTCTTTGAATGGAAAAACCATCAACTCAAAAGACAATCCCATGCTTTTTCTTTACCTTCTAGGTTATGAAATCCCTAATTGAAGGAGAGATGGAAGGCAATGTGGTAGTATGTTTCACCTGGGTTTGGAATCACAAAAGGTATCCGAATGGACCAAGTGTAACAAGAGATGTAACATTTTCAACCAATCCCAGTTTCCTTCCATACAGTCTACGTATATTGTGGAGAAAACGATTAGACAAAACATGTTTTCTTTAGACTCAAACCATCACGTCCTTTAAGATTCTTTGAAAAGATGGGATAAGTTGCGAGGAATAGAATTTGTAGGTGCGCATTGCGTATGTTCTGGGAACAGGAAACAAGGATATGTTTGCTCTCTTCCAGGTTGGATCTAAACAAGTCAAGACCTTGCAAACCTGCGTCAACCTCCCAACTAGTACTTGGGGTTCATGCAAGACCCTAGGGTAGTAGGGAGATCAACATTCTGCAAATATGTTTGCAAACAACGGCTCCTCAAAGCCATCAATCACAGATTGCATTTAATTTTGAATTCAACATCCCTCGATGCAGTGATGCTGCAATGTTAAGGGAGCATGCAACATTCCACAAAAATGACAAGCACAAAATGACGTAAAAAAATGAAACTGATGCATACACAGTCCAGATGCATCTTTGAAGGGCATCCTACACATATTTGATACATTTGAGATGGTAGATTTGGTGAACGCATCAAAGCGGTAAGTGACATTGAAAAATACTTCATGATATCTTAGTATCTGTTGGTTGAAAAAGGAAACATGGCATGACATGACATGAATGTTTTGCAAATTCCAAGTACACACTACTTTCTTGTGGTAGGCATCTTTACTGTATCGCCAAGCTCAGAATACATGAAGCTTAACATGTGTGAGTACGTCTGAGTCCATAATGAAGAGAGAACAATCGTGTTAAACTGTCCTCATTATTCTTTCTAGCCACTTTCTACAAGTTTGTTCTCCTCCATGCCTTTTTTTCTTACATGTCTCCATGTACCTCTTTACAGTTATTCACATAGATCCATGTCCACATGTTGGGGTGGAAACAAAGAATGAACTGAAACCTCTTTTCGAAATCCATTTATTTATTTATTCACATAGATCCATTTATTTCCATTTTTTAAGATCGACATGGGATCTTGATGATTTTTGGGCTATCTATTGGTCTATCTAGTGTTTTTTTCTGTGTTTTTTCTGGCTGCAATACTTGAAATCATGTCAGTAAGTCACCAACACCAGTCCGTCCTTTGATCGAGGACTGCCAACATGGAGCAGTTCCTATGAAAAATCACTCCAAAAGGCATTGTTTCTGCCACTTGGTGTCAAACCTCGGCTTTCTTGTGCCTCCTTGGACAGTGGGTTAAAAAATCAAGCAAGTGGTCCTAACAATTCATGAGGCACTTCCCAGTAGTCAAATTTCCATGACGCATATCTCTAGAGCTTCTTTCAATAGCCAACACCAGTATTGTTGCATCACCCCTGTCGCTTTTTTCCTATCAGAGTGCATCTTCATCCATTGCCAAAGTTGTTGTCTTTTAATAGCATTGGTGCATCAAGTGTACTCTAAAGTCGTATAGCAGCTCATCATGAGGCACTGAGCATGGGAATGGCCTATCTCCAAAAGAACATTTTTCTGCAATCATATTTCCTGACAGCGTTATGGACAAGAGGAACCAAGGATATTGAGGATCCCTATCCCCGGTACAATCATCATCCTCTTCTTTAAGTGTAATTGTTGCATTGCTTGTCATGCATGATGTAATTGTTGCAGTAGCTCACAGGCACAAGGACATTTTCTGGCTCTTTGACGCCAAAAGTCAAAGAGCTAAAAGACACAGCATTGTTCTGCGATCTTACTTCATGACAGTTGTTTTGCATATGACTCAACAACCTTGTAGTGCATATGAATGTTTCCCCTAGAGTAAATGACACCTTTTTACAACATTTTTAGGGGATGAAAGTTAAAGAAGAGGAGTAATTACTATGAATGCTTCAGCTCTGAACACTTCCCTGCCATCTACCGTCTGGTCAAATCCCACCACAACTTCTACATTGCTCTCAAGCACCTCCAATGCACATCTAGATGTCATAAGGGGTGTGTGCCTTTGACCTTCCCATATCGTATACTAATTTGGGATTCTTTGTCCCTGGGATAGAAGTGCTCAAGGACTAGAATTCCCATGATGTCATAACACCCATGAAAAAGGAACGTCTGTTGGCGAGCAAAAAGAGGTGGGTGCATGAAAGCATACACTAGAAAGCATGATTGGCAGGTCATCTGGAGGTTGTAAAGGGCATAACAAGATGGTCTTTTGCTAGGGTAGATAATTCTTGTGCATATTTTTTGGAACATAATGACCTCACCCATCATTGATCGAAAACTAACCCATCCTCCGAACTTTCGCCGCTACCGCTAGGCGATCAATAAGGGGAAAATTCCATATCGAGGCTGCATGTTATCCGCTGTTGACAAGTGACATGGATCTTGTCTCCAAGTATCACAAACCCCTCGATGGAGGAGTTTCTGATACTTTTGGAGGAGGCTTGCTAAGAGTTTGTGGGGAGTTTGAGAATCCCCAATTGCTAAAAGGGAACATGTTGGGCTCTGCTACTGCGGAGACTAACAGGTTTCCATGCGAAGATAAAACCCATCATTTAGGGCGTTTATTAGGTGTTGGATTTGTTTTGGATTTGATGCTTTGAAGAAAGGGTTTAACCTTGAAACACGTGCACTTTCTTTTCCTTATGCTGGCTGCCTTGGTTTCTGAGTCCTTCTCACAATCAGGGGAATTCGGACAATCGACAATGAGCAACAAAATTTGCTGATTTTCAACATCACCAGCTTTCAATCAAACAGCCATCAATTGATAGCTCGCACATCATTCAATACTCGACATTTTTGTCGCTGACATTCCATTCACCAGATGACCGTGTCCATTCTTTTTTCCCGGTCGGTGACACATGTCATTATTGAGCATGGAAACGACTTGGGATTATGGGTTTTTTTCCTCTGATGCTGAGTAGATGAAAGAAAAGCTTTGTATCTTATGGGTTTGTGAGCTATTTCACCCATGTTGGAAGTTCTTGATGCAAGAAACCAGCTGAAGAGCAAGGCCATTTGCTGTAAGATGAAACGCATCATCAGCCAACAGATGCTGGAAAGTATTGCTACATTGGATGACCGTGCTATTGGGTGGTACTCAAATCATGGAATAGTTGTGTCTATAAGGTGTTGCAGCTGCAAAAAAATCCCAAAATACTTTGGAAAAAGTTCAGTTGTGAGAGAAGCTGGAGGAAGAGGGATAGCGGTGCCATCAGGTTATGGGATATGCAAAAGTGAACTCCAACAAGGTGCTGATTCTAGGGGGTGGGGGGGGGGGGGGCATTGCCTAGTACCTTTATGTAAAATAGGTGCTCAATCTTGGCAGAGCTGAATTTGTGAAAGATGATGGACATTTCACTAAGGAACCCAATAAAAATGGATTGGAAAAAGAAAGTTGTCATGAAATAGCTTGACCAAGCTTTCTAAGGAGCTTGAGCTTGTGTGCACAGTAGGCATCAATCATTTTGTGGTGGTGCGTAGAAAGATGGTTAAATGTGAAGAAAAATGTGATGTTGACTGCATTCCCTGTGATGATTTTCTGGCGACATTTATGTGTGCATGCACCAACAAGGCCAGTTTCAATGTGGCAGACGGTGATGACACTATAAGTGCCAATGGTTAAGTGTAGACATCTGGGCCAATAGTGATTAGAGCTCAAAATACTATGGGCATACATACCACGTAGTAGGATGAAGTGTGGAATAGGAGAGGCATCAGATGTAGTGCTTTCACGTAAGGTGACCCTGCTCCGAGGTGCTGAATTGGACCTCCCATGAGGAACATGAGAGTCAAGCGATGAAGTGCGGTGGTCATGTGTAAAACTCACTGTGGCAGTGGAGTGGTAGCTAAAGTGCTTGAAAAGTGGTACTGGTAGCGGTGAGAGCTGCTGTGGTCTATGCTTGTGGCTATGGAGGCAGGATCATAATTTAGATACCAATGGTAGAGGCACAAGCCATAACAGCGGACAAAGACCCAACAACTACAACATATGTGATGGGATTGTAGGTTATGGACGAATATGCGTGAAACATGATGAGGTTGGCAAGTGTGTCAACAACGATGTATACATCACAAGATTATGGTAACTCAGCATTTTTTCTTCTATTACGGCTTGCCATATCTTCATTTGTAAATCATTTACGACCACGTTTTCTTCAGGCACGACACATGATAGTTCATATGCTGAATGATTTCTAATAACTTTTCCCCTATCCCAGTGGGAATGGAAAAAATGAGAGCACACAAGGCATGGCCTCTTCCTTACTGCAAGACAGCCTAGTCTTAGAGGGTACATCCAAGAAGTAGGCAGAAGACAGTGAACGAAAAGAGATGGGACAAGATTGTAACTACGAGAGGGGTACGCAGAAATCACCATGTGGATGACAAAAGAGCAAGAAAAAAGGGGTAAAGAGTGGTAGTGGCTTGTGGTGGTGGTGAGAGTAATGAAAACCATTGTCGCAGCTATTTGTACGACCAGGTAAAACCATCCACAGAGTGGCAAGACTGGCAGCAGCTAGTGTAGCTAATATTTTTGTAGTTGCAAGATGCGTATTGATGTGGACTGCAATGGTAGTAATGGGTCTTGGTGCTACAACAACCTCTACATAAGTCCTCGTTGCATGCCTAACAGTTACGAAGGCTGTATTGTATTCCCTTCGCACTACTATAGCCAAAGTAATAGTTATCACAGATCTTGCATCAATTAATGAAGTTGTAAGACCAACCGGTTGAGAGGGATCTAAAACTGAAGAGAGTTGTAGTGGGTGATAACTTTGTCAATCTGCTACTTTAGTCTCACGCATACGCCACTCCAATCGGAGAATTTGAGAAGATTTTACAAATTTTCCATGAATCTATAGGGTGCGGCTTGAATGATAATTTCCATGTAGGAAGACCAAAGTTTCTCTGGTGAGAAGTTCTGAAGGGTGTGAAAAGGGCTTTGTGTACAAGCATGTACATGATGAGAACACATGCTTATGGGAGCAGAGACCTGCATAGTGCTGTACAGGCACACGTGTCCAGAGGACTTGATTATGACTATACAGGAAAGATGTAGCCTAAGCAAGAGTCCTGCACAATGTTACCTCAATCATGCTTGAGTCTTAGACCCTTGGATCTCCATAGGTTGATCTTGTGCAGGCTTCTGGTGGATCCTAATGGATGGGCCTGATGTTGTAACATGGCAACATCCACAATCATAGGAGGAAAGCATGAAGAGCATGCAACCTTCAACCTTCAAGTTTTACCTGAAGAACTGACAAACATTCCTCATGGAGGAAGCTTCCTCTTGGAGCAGCAAAGGTACCAACAGGAGTCTAGAGCTAAAGGAAGCTTCCACAGGGTGCAAGCTTCTTGAGAGTAAGGCACAGGTGGCAGCAAACATGAATCACATGAAGGAAGTTTCTTGTTCAGGTGGTCAAATTGCAAGGTTCTCAAGTATAAAAGGCAAGGATCATGTTGCTTCTTAGTATGTCGACTACAATCTCCAACATCTCTATCTTTAGACCACATGCAAGGCTCCATGCCTTAGCACCGGATTACTTTTGACCAAGATACTACCGCAGATCCCTTAAAGACCCCCGTAAGCCTAGCACTTGTGTGCCAACCTAGGTGGAGGACCATGCTTGAGATCCATCCAAGACCCATGTAAGCCTAGCAAGATCTACCAACCTGGGAGGAGGTTCAACCCTCCAAGGTCTCCGTTAGCCTGGCAAGGCCTGCTAGCATGGGAGGAGGATGCCTCAACATCCTTAAGGCCCCTCACCATAATGCTCAGATTTTTGTACAATAATTGTTTGTTGAAAAACACTTCTAGTTTTAACAAGTTTCAATGCCACTGCTCCTTTTTCAACCAAATGTAAAAGGCATGCTCATTGGTCACAAAGGATCTTACTGTAGTAGGGGACCCTCTTGCTATATTGGAGCATGTAGTGACTCTTTCACCGCGTACTCCTCCAATCGCAACTTGTTATTGGAGCAGTAGGTTGTGCTCACAACATAGTGCAATAGAAGCAATGTTGTGGACTACTTCGGTGGTGGAGATGTTCTCCACCAGCCTTGTATAAGCGCTCAAATAGAGGCATAGGTGATGCCACTTCACAGACGCACGTGAGAAGCGTTCTACTTATACCGAAGCCATGAGCAACATGGAGGAAAAGATCATTGAGTCAGGTCTCCTAGACTAGATGGTCAACTGGTCTTGCATTGCCTATTCATGGGCTAGGAGTAAGAGCAACATGTTCCGGACCATGCATTATTCAAGGCAACAAAGGCATGACACTTGGCTCGGGAGGCTCATTGTATGGCACAACATGAAGCCACAGACAAGCTATGGAACATGCACGGGAGAAGCTGAGGCAACAAACTGGAGCATAAGAATTCCTACGTCTACAAGAGCAGCTCACCCACACCACTCAAGCTTAAAAAACACAACATTTGTAGCAGTTACATGCGGCTCATGCTACTCTAATCACACAATTTCGACAACAATTGGCATGGTTTTTGCACCATCAGCAACTTCAACGGCAACAGCTTCAACATCGACAACAACAAAAGAAGTGGCAAGAAGGATTGCATGCATTGTCCGAACATTTGCGAGAAGCCAGCCCTCCTCCCATTGTACAACCAGCCATACCTCCACAGGTGCATCATTCTCCACCACCTCAAGGAGGCTTGCTAGTGCTCTTTGTGGCTCAACAGCCACAATGTCCCAATGCTTTCACCCATGGCACATTATCAACGTGTGCACTAAGGAGTAGTGCCACAATCATTTTCGGCTCAATCAGCACCAGTCTCGGTGGCAGTAACACTACCACCACATCTGTTGCACCTTGCTGGCTTCCTTCAAGCGACTACGCACAACTAGGCATATCAAAACATGGAGGATGATGTTTTTCGGGAAGTAGGTTCACCATGTACTTTCCCTCGTAAGGCAATCGGGGGAAGCGCTACCGAGCATGGAAACACGGTATGTTGGCAACAGATTGGTGTAAAATATCTTCATGGCCTACAAAAGCAACATCTGTGTGTAGTAAGAACTGCATGCATATGTGTTGGACATACAACTCCTCAAGCTCTCCAAACGAGCCAAGAGCAAGAGAAGTTCAAAGTGAAGAGCTTCATAACTCTCAACGCAACGGCACATAGTCAGCTCAACAAGCAGCATGGTGGTAACGACAATTGGACTCACCACCATTGGATACAATGTGCTAAGGTCAGTTCGACTGCAATAAGACTGAGTGCTTGAGAAGGTGCTTAGCTTGTGCTTTCGGTATCTCCACTCCTCGTTGATTTGCAAGAAATAGAAAGCAAAGGAAGTCGAGCAAGAGGAGGGAAGAGGAGGGAACTATTGGACGAAAGAAAACCGTTGAGGAGTCGTGAATAGAAAAGAGTTTCCATGGTAGCAGACATCCCCAACATGCAGTGGTGCACACATGAAGAAGGCTATCAACAATTGTTTAAAGTAGCTAAAAACACCTCATGCTTATGCGATGAGCCTTTCCTAAGCACTCGACATTGCTTGGAGGGTGTATTTGGAGCAATGGAGCTTCAAGAACATGTGTGACCATCTTACGAAACTAACTAGGAGGATAAATGCACTGAAAAATCCTTCCACTGGCTTATACTTTGTCAAAAACTCTCCCATGAGCTCCCCAGCCTTAGTACAAAAGATCTTACGACTAGAATGCCTTTCCATGCCATTATGGTGGCTCACCATACACCGTTCAAAAACCCTCATTGGAATGTCATCTGCCCTTTTCGTCACACGGACTTGAAAAATGAGCATTGGTTTCTCCTGCACAGTATGCTTCATGGAATTATTCTTTGCTTGGTTATGTTGGACCACAATTCCTTCCCATAATTATCTTCGAGCTCAATTGATCTGTTGAAAGGCCCTTCTGAGTCCCTCGCCTACAAATGTGTGTTGTTTGTTATCCGTTCCTTTGTTTTCCACCTCATCTCATGGGAACAGGAAGGTCAAACTTCGGCAGATCTGCTACCTATGGTACTTGGAATATTCTCTTTCATTGTTCAGGAATATATTTTGATTATAACTTCGCTGTCCGATCCTCATCTTTTAAGGAAAGATAGTAACTGCATGAAGTTTTTTCAATCTCTCTTCTTTCCTCGTTTAGGCCTTTAGCAACATCATTATCAATGAAACTAAATGTTGGATATGCCCTTATGCTTAATTCCACCTCGTGAAAATACCCCCACCTGTATCCCTCTTTGTCCTAATGAATGTGATTAAGGACTGGGTTCAATTTTTGTGAGATTCCGGGTGCTGCGGTAGCCCCCCC
>SZWC01004706.1:10591-26200 GCA_023375785.1 Penium margaritaceum | reverse complement strand
CCCCCCAAGGCTACCCTAGACAGTGTCATCAGCTTTGATGACATGGCACCCTCTGTGACCGCCAAGTGGCGCTTGATCCACCTTGGACCTTAGAGGCTTCTAGGAAGCTTCCTTGGCCCTTTTTAGTCACAAAGAAAATTTGGTCCTGGGAGGATTCGACCCCGGACCTCTCGCTTGCGAGACGGCGCCTTCACCCACTAGGCTGTAGGAAGTTGTCCTAAGGAGCATGCACCAGGTACACTACCAAGAGTAGACCAAGGGGACTTACTCCACAAGGATGAGTAGTGCATGCCTTGTCTCTCTCAGCCTCTCTTGCATGTCGCTGGGGGACTTGCGCTACAAGCGCAGTGCATACCCAGTCTTAAATCTTCCGCTGATTGGACCAGGGGCATACGCAGAACATAACACCAAGTACATCAAGGAGCCAATCAGGCGCAAGTACAGGGTCACGTCCACTGTCTCCCCCAGGTCTGCGGGGTCATCCACCTTCAGAGCATCCTGCCCGTCAGGTGTGATGGGGGTGGAGGCTATAGGAACTGCACCCAGGAGGTCAGCAAACCGCTCCCCCACAACGTGGGCATAACGTGCCTGATGCAACAAGAGTGTCCGTTGCTGACGATCACGCACGATCTCCATCCCGAGAAACACAGCTGCAGGACCAAGGTCCTTCATCCTATAGGCAGCCTGGAGAACTGCCTTGGCCTCCTTCACGGCCTCCATAGAAGGAGACACAATCAGGAGGTCGTCCACGTAGACCAGGATGGCGGTGAAGCTCTCAGCTGTCCGTCTGAGAAAGAGGGACGGGTCAACGTCACTCTGTACGTAACCGGCACGTGTCAGTGTACCAGTGATCTCCAAGTTCCAGCACCTGGGTGACTGTTTCAGGCCATACAAGGCCTTGCGCAAGCGCCAGACCTTGTCACGGACCTCGAATCCAGGTGGCTGGACCATGTAGATCTTCTCCTCTAAGGTGCCATGGAGGAACGCGTTGTTCACGTCCATCTCGTGTAGCTCCCAGTCGTGGTGAGCAACAACCCCGAACAGAGCGCGAGCGGTGGTCATGCGGCCAACGGGTGCAAAGGTGTCAGTGAAATCTACTCCCTCAACCTACGAGAACCCCTTGGCCGTCAAGCGAGCCTTGTAGCGATCCAGTGTGCCGTCAGGCTTTATCTTCTTGCGAAAGACCCACTTGGCTTGTACCGCCTTCCACCCAGGCGGGAGGTCGACAAGCTCATAGACACCGTGCTCACGGATAGCTCTCAGCTCATCCTCAGAAGCAGCACGCCACAGGTCTGCATCGTGAGCTGAGAGTGCCTCCTTCAACGTGCCTGGATCAGGCATCGTCGAGGGAGTGCTCCGATTGGCTAAGACACACGCCTCTGGACTCGGTCTCACCACGACAAGGTCGGCTACGGCATCGCAAGCGACCATGAACTCCCGAGAGACCAACTCGTGGCCGACAGGACATGCTGGGTGCACCTCAGTGTAGTTTGCCTGGACATCAAGCCAAGGGCCTTCGTGCCAGGCTCGCCACTCTGAACACTACGAGTCGGGCGTCTAGGCGCAGAGTCAGCAGGCCGCTGAGCCCTAGAGGCCAATGGTCGAAGGCGACCACCGGGCTCGCGGGAGTAGCCCGATGCAACGCTCACCTCAGGCTGTGGGGAAGGCTGCTGAGCCAGAGCCGTAGGGGATATGGGTGCATGCACGGGAGTGGGTGTGACGGAAGGGGACTGACACGGGTACGGGATCAGGTGTGCTAGAGGGGACCGACAATGGTACGAGATCGGGTGTGCCAGAGGGGACCGACGCTGGTACGAGATCGGGTGTTCCAGAGGGGTTTGACACCGGCACGGGATCAGGTGTGCCAGAGGGGACTGACGCTCGTACGGGATCAGGTGTGGCACAGGGGACCGGCACAGGCACGAGATCGGGTGCACCAGAGGGGTCTGACACTGGCACGGGATCAGGTGTGCCAGAGGGTACTGATGAGGGGACTGGACCCACAGCCACGATAGCCGGATCGTCAGCAGCCGGAGACCGGACCACAGGTGAGGAGGCCCGGCCGGATCCATCCACAGGACTAGACTCCCCCATCCGCCGGGAGGCCACACAAGTAGGAACGTGGTCGGCGGCCAGCGACAGAACGATGGACAAGTCACGGTAGGTGAGAGCCTCAAAGAAGAGAGCATCTCGAGACTCGACAATGCGATGGCGAGCATGGTCCCAAAAACGCTAGGCCTTTGACCGCAGGGAGATGCCGAGGAAGGTACACATCCGTCCCCGAGGTGAGACCTTAGACCCCTGCTGATCCTCGGTGTACCAGACACAGGCGAGGGACCCCCAAACTCGAGCGAGGCGGAGATCAGCACGATGGCCGAACCACAACTCGTACGGTGTGACATGGTCTGGAAGTGGACCATGCGACAAGCGGTTACAGACCCACGTCATGTATGAGAAGCCCTCAAAGGCAAAGGACTCCGGTAGACTACACTCAGACCGCATAGCGCGAACCGCATCCTCCATGGTGTGGTTCCAATGCTCAGACACACCGTTCTGCTGTGGTGTAGCAGGGGCGGAAAGTCGGTGAAAGATATCGTGCTTGGCAAAGTAGGCATCCATCTCGCCCAAGATCTCGCCACCACGATCTGATCAGAATGTGTGCAGGGTATGACGAGACTGACGCTCAGCCATCACAAGCCAGAGGCGGACCGCCAATGCGGCATTGCTCTTGTGGCGGAGGCTGTAGACCCACCGCATCCGGGTGAAGTCATCAGTCAGGGTGAGAACATATCGACCCCGATCAGAGAGGGACTCGACTGGGAGAGGACCGAGAAGGTCCGAGTGGACCGACTCTAGTGGGTGCAGTGCCCGGGAGGAGGAGTCAGGGTAAGAGCAGCGATGCATCTTACCCTGTGCGCAAAAAAGACAGTCGGTCTTGGGCGGCTTCTCAAAAGAAGCTGCGTCAAGACCGAGGGCTGGCTGAGTGCGAATGAGCTTGGACATAGTGTCCGAGCTCACATGGCAGAGGCGACGATGTAACAAGCACTGGTGCTCATGGGAGAGAATACCAGTGACAAACACTCGCGCAGAGGAGAAAGGTGGAGAAGAGATAGAGGGAGTGCAACGAGACACACGATACAGGTCATCAACGACAAAGGCACGAAGCACGATGGCGCGTGTGTCAAGAGCAGTCACTGTGGCAGAGTCAGCAGAGTGCTCAACAATGAGACCCATCCTGGTGCATGCACGAATAGAGAGCAGGCTGAGCTCAAGAGCAGGGACAAAGAGCACATCAGAAATGTACAAGGGGCTAGACGGACCATCAAACCGTACAACTCCAACTCCCTGTACAGGCAACGACTGACCAGACCGTGTGCGAACAGACCGAACGGACGCAACAAGACCGAGCACAACGAAGTCACTACGACGACAGGTCATGTGATGGGTGGCCCCTGAGTTAATAATCCAGGTGCCACCCGGCTCACGACCAGTCGTCGAAACTGAGCAACGTGCCACAGAACACTCTGCCTCTGCTGGAAGCTCAGCAGAGGACTCAGGACAACGATGAACAACACGGATCTGTGACTCGTCAAGCCAATCGGTACTGTCAGGTCCATCCTCATCGCAAGCCATCATAGCTCCACCATAAGCATCATCACGAGCAACAGACGCAGTAAGACAAGCTGTGTCGCGACCACTCGGCTGTGAAAACATACTCGCACCTCCCTGAGTACGAAGCGCCAGCAGTTGACAAAGCTCCGTAATCGTGCGATCCCGAGGGTCCACATCACCGCTGCCGCCTGATGAAAGGGATGCGTCTGCTGCACTCGTGGTCGCGACGCGCCCAGTCCGTGTGTCACTCAAGGAAATCCACTGCATGTGCGCCGCCTGAAGGGCGCGCATGATCCGAGTCCAGTCAAAGGGCTGCTCACACTCCGTGTAGCGGTGAGCGCCTCCACTGTTGTAGCAGGGGACAGAACGTCCACTGCCACAACTCGCCGGCTACTGCTGCTGCTGCTGTTGGCGTCCCTTCCCACGTCGCTTCTTCCCCTTCTTCCCCTGTGCGGCCGCTGCAACGCCCTGAGTGTGGCCGCTCGGGGTAGAGGAGGAGGAGGAGGAAGCGATCGAGGTGGGACTGGTGAGCAGGGGCAGAGGCGTAGGAGGGGTCACAGTAAGTGCTGCGACAAGTGGACCCTGCTGATGGGCGATGGCAGCCTCATGAGCCGATGTGGCCTGGATGAAGTAGCGATGGGCCCAAGGAAGTAGCTGTAGTGACTCTGACAACTCAAAGAGAGCCACACGATCGAAGCCCGTAAAGAGCTTCACGTGGTCCAAATGCGCCTCATCATGATGGTGTCGAGTGTCCACAACTGCGTCCCGCCACCGGTCCCAAGGCGCGTGTAAAGGTGCATCGAGCGCTTCCAGTAGTCAGCTGCAAGCTCCGTGGGACCCTGACGGAGGGAGTGAAACTCACGTAGTCGTGGCGCCCTCGTGGCATGGGTCTCCGCAGTGAGGAGTATCAAGGCCAGCTCCCACCCCTGACGTGGATCTGCTCCACTCCCGGTCCCGGTCTCACCGAGAAAGGGTCGGAAGTCGACCATAGTCTCCCGCGGCATGGCATAGAGGAGACCCTGTATCGCTCTTGCTGCTGTCTAGACCTGGTGAGCGTCGCGGGTCTGGTACTGGCTGTGGTAGTAAGGCCAGACACCCTCAGAATCGGCCCACACCTGAAACAAGGTCTCCCAGCAATCGAAGGCCTCCTCACTATCGTAACGGGGTGGAGGTGTCTCAAAGCCCTTCGGTCGTCGCTCCTTGGAGAGGGCGACCTCAGGCTCGGGGGACGGTGCACGGGGTATGGGGAGTCCACTAGTGAGAGAAACGCCACCAAAGGTGAACGCTGCTGAACGACGTGGCTGATCCTGACGGCGAGAGGGTAGCGGAGTGGGAGGCTGTGATCCCAAACGTAACTCACGGATGCGCTCCTCAAGCACACGAATCTCGTACTCGCGTGAGTCATCCTCAATCTCCTCCTCATCCCAGGAGTCCACCTGTGATGAGTGATGCTGAGGCCGCGGCGCTGTGTAGGGTGTAGACTGCTGAGCAGATGGTGCAGCTCCAGTAGATCCTTCAGGTGGCTGCTGTGAAGCCATCGAACGACCGCAGTAACTGCGTGATCTCCTGCAATGCGTCGGACTGCCTCTGCTGCTTCCGGCGCATCTCGTCCTGTGACCGACGAAGCTCGTCGATCATGCGGGACTGCGACCGCGGACTCATAACGCCCGAAGAGGAGGAAGAGGGGTCAACGAGTCCTTCGTCCTTGACACGGACCGGCGCCATCGCAATGCTCAGTATGGGGCCGAACGTAAAAAATGCTCCAAACAAGAAACTGAAAGCGTTTGTCGAGGAGTTGAAACGTCTAAAGAAATTGACGTTTTGACCCCAAAATTGCTGACGCCAACACAGTGCATGATGACAGCAGCGTTTTTTACGCTAGCAAAAAAAAACGCTAGCGTTTTCTTCGCTAGCGTTTTTTACGCCAGCGATTTCTTTTTTGGAGGTCACGCGAACCCCGCGTGATCGGTGAGGGTGACCTCGTCACCCCCTGCTCGCGGCTGCGTAGGGGCTGCGCAGGCCTACGCAGTGTCACGCATGCCTGTGCAGTGCTGCGTAGTTTCTGCGCAGCTGAGCAGTACTGTTTTGCAGCAGCAGTGCTACGCAAGCTCGCCGCTGCTGTTGCGGCAGATCTGATGCTGCACTTCTGCTGCTTCCCTACTATTGCTGCGCTGCTGGTGCTGCTCGTGGCTGCTGATGTTGTCGCAGGAGCAAGCTACTGCCGCCGCTGCACGCTACCACTGCTCGCAGCCACCGCCGTAAGCTGCTGCTACGAGCTGCTACTCCTTTTTTTTTGTGTGTACAGGCTGGCAGCCCGACACGGTTGCTGCTGCCACCCAGTGCTGCTGCTGCTAGCCGGTGTGGCTGCTGGATTTCGTCACTGCCGCAGTTGTACTTGCTACGGTGGTGGCCATTGTGTGGTGACGTCGCTGCTGCGAACGTCGGCTGCGACGGGTCCCAGGATGTGGCGGCGGCGGTGACTCTCACTGCTGCTGCCTGTGCTGCATCTCTGTGGCGCAGCTCAGCGAGAGGGGTCTCGCTGCTCTGATACCATGAGAAATTACTAGGAAACTTCCCAACCTTGCTGCTGCTGATGTGGTGACACTGCCCAATCAGCTAGCGCACTAGCAAGCAAGCAGGTGCAAGAAACAGCAAGGATCAGGCTAGGAAGACGCGCAAAGTCTCATAAGCTCCAATAGCTTAGTAATGCAGAGAGAGATGACAACTGACAAGCACAAAGCATAAATACCTGCCGCGGCACACGGCGGGTGACGCACGCGGCAATGTCAGTTTGTCGTAAAACCTGATCAAAACCACAGTTTTGGCCGCAACTTTGTGCACAGACATCCAAACGCAACACCGTCTGAACCTAGAGATGCAAAATCTCAAGCCAGACGCTACGACTGGTCACACGCACAAGTCCGGCATCGATTGGTGGACGGACATTTCAAAACATGCAAATCGGGCTCAAGAGCCAATCCACCGAGAAAACTCTAGCACCTGTAGAAAAAACTGCAGAGCACCCCAGCAAGCACCCGGGACGTCGTGGCAACCGTCTGGCAGCTGCTGATGGCTGGATCCACCAACTGTCAGTGCTTCGGCGCCAGCTGGGTCCCCATCAGGGATCTGCACGAGCATGGACACGGCCGAGTGGTCACAGTAAGCTCTACAAATGGACGAAAACAACTCACAGCACAACATAGGCCCCTTGTGGACAAGGTGTGTAGTCTTGCATTTTTCGCCTGAGCCATCGTAAAAGTAATCCTCGTCCCCGGGTTGGTTGTGAGAAGATGCGTGGAAGCTTCCTAGTGATATTGACACTGACTGGGCGTCAACACTTGGTCAGACGGTGACGACAGTCACAAGTTGTGCTTACAGCAACAAGGGTCTGGCTGGGTGACGTAACGTAGAGTGTCAGAATGCTTCAATAGCATTTGTAGAGAGATATGACAGGCTCATGGGATAAGTACCTATCGCGGCGCACGGCTGGTGTCATACACGGCAGTGCGAGATCTGTCCTAAAATCGGCCCAAACCCATTGTTTTTGGCCGTAACTCAGAGTAGACAAGTCAGAACGCTACGCCATTTGAACGTACATGTGTAGAATCTCAAGCCGGACGCTACGACTGGTCACATGCATGCATCCAGCGGCTAACGGTGGAGACACAATGCAAAAACATGCAAATCGGGCCCACGACCAGTCCACCGATAAAATCCAAAAAGCTGTAGAAAAACTGCAAAAGGTCCCACATAGCATCCAGGACTCTGAGGCGACCGTCGATTAGCTCCGAGCAGGTAGTGCACCACTAGACGACGACCCGGTGCCACCTGGGTCCTCATCAGGGATCTGCACGAGCATGGACACGGCCGAGTGGTCACAGTAAACTATACAGGTCGACTGGAACGTCACAAATCACAACACTCCCCCATGACCCGATGGTACGCATGTCCATACACGTGCAGCACTGAAGCAAGTGGAACGACGAGTGCGGAAACAGTGATGACACATGCACAAACACACCCCGCACTCAACCACTCTCAGGCAAGCGGCGAAGCCCAACGGAACGAACGGTCACCAGTAACTTCCTCCGCGCTAGTACCTTCATCAAGAAGTTAGCATGCAGCATGTCAGTTCCGACCCATATGACGGAGATCAGGTGTCGCTCCACCAGATCACCCACAAAGTGATGCTCAACCGCAATGTGCTTTGTGCGAGCATGAAAGACACTAGAGTTCTCCACAATGGCAAGTGCACTCTGATTGTCAGAGCAAAGCACAATGGCGGCCACTTATTGATCCAGCTCAAGGAACAGGCGCTGTAGCCACTCTGCCTGAGCAACTCCTGCACTCAGAGCAACATACTCTGCCTCCGATGAGCTACGTACAATGCAACCTTGCTTCCCACCGCGCCAGGAAACCGCAGTACCACCGAGCAGGAACACGTAACCGGTACGACTACATCCATCTGGGCTCCAGGCCCAGTCGCTGTCGGTGTAACCATCAAGCACTACAGGCGAAAGCAGAGTCCGAGGTACGGCGTTGAAACCACGTACCGCACCACTCGCACAACTGCCTCGAGGGCTCTAGCACGTGGAGCCTAAAAAAACTGTGCAAGGAGGTTGACGACAAAAGCGATGTTGGGGCGTGTGGAAGTGGCATGGTACATCAAAGATCCAATAAGGCAGAGGTACAAGGTCACATCCACTGTCTTCCCCAACTATGTGGGATCGTCCACCTTCAAGGCGTCTTGCCCACCCGGTGTGAGAGGTATGGAGGCCATGGGTACTGCGCCAAGGAGGTTACTAAAGCGCTTCCCCACAACGCGTGCGCATCGGGCCTGATGGAACAGAAGCGTCTGGCGTCTGCGGTCTCGTACGATCTCCATGGCGAGAAACACCGCTGCAGGACCAAGGTCCTTCATCCTATAAGCAGTATGGAGGACCACCTTGCCCTCCTTCAAGGCCTCCATGGAGGAAGACGCAATCAGGAGGTCATCCAAATAGACCAAGATGGCAGTGAAGAACTCAGGTGCATGTCGAACAAAGAGAGAGGGATCTGCCTCGCTCTGTATATGTCTGCATGAGTCAGAGTGGCAATGATCTCCTGGTTGTAGCACCGAGGAGAGTGCTTGAGTCCGTACAAGGACTTGCGTAAGCGCCAGACCTTGTCACCGTCCTCAAAGCCTTGTGGCTGGACCACGTAAATCTCCTCATCAAGAGAGCCATGGAGGAACGAATTGTTCACATCTATCTGGTGCAGTTCCTTGTCATGCTGAGCCACCACACCAAACAGAGCACGACCTAACGTCATGCGGCCGACAGGGGCAAAGGTGTCACGGGAACGTCACAAGGCTAACCTTGTGACGTTCCAGTGAGCCATCCGCCTGCACCTTCTTGCAAAAGACCCACTTTACCTGAACCGCCTTCCTCCCAATTGGAAGGTCGTCTAGCTCGTAAAATCCGTGCTCTCAGATGGCACAAAGCTCATCCTTGCAGGCAGTACACCAGGCATCGGCATCCTCTTATGAGAGGGTGTCCCTCAGTGTGCCTGGATCAGGTGCCAACGAGGGAGAGCTTTGAGTGGCGAGTGTACACACCTCAAAAACGGGCTTGACGACCACAAGGTTAGCTGATGCATTGCAAGCGGTACGAAACTTGCGAGTGACCAGATCGTGCCCTACAGGACACGCTGGATGCACCTCTGTGTGATCTGTACGGACACTAAGGCCGAGAACCTTTGTGCCGGGATCGCCACTCGCAACGCTGCGAGTGGAGCGCCTGGGTGCGGGACCTGACACTCGCTGGGCTCCGGAGCCTAACGGTCGAAGATGACCACCGGGCTCACGCGACTAGCCTGGGCTCGAAGGTCCCACCGCAGGCTAAGAGATTGGCACGACCACATCCGGTGCGGACTGAGGCATAGGGACAGGTGATGCGTTGGGAGGAGAAGTTGGTGAACTGATGGGAGACGCAGGACTGGGTTTGGTAGTAGGACCACCCATAGAGACAGGAGAACCGGTGGACAGAGGGACAACATCATGGGTGTCTGTGGGGTGCGAGGGCAAAGGAGAGGAGACAGGCTGGGTAGGAGAGGTCTCTGGGACGACAGCGATGATCGCCGGGTCATCAAGAGCCAGAGACCGAGAAGTGGAGGGGGCTCAAATGGACACATCAGCCAGACGAGAGGTGCTCGTAGGCTCAGACTCCCCCATCCGTCGAGTAACCTCACACCTCGGAACGTGTGTGATAGACATCAACACAATCAAGGTCAGGTCGCCGTAGGTGAGAGACTCAACAAAGAGCGCATCGTGGGACTCAACAATGCGACGACGGGCGGGGTTCCAAAACCGCCAGGCCTTGGAATGCGGGGAGATGCCGATGAAGCCACACAAGCGATCCCATGGAGAGACCTTGGACCCCTTCTGATCCTCGGTGTACCACACAGAAACCACTGAGCCCGAGACACGAGCAAGTCGCAGATCGGCACGGTGGCCAAATCAGAGCTCGTACGATATAACGTGGTCTAGAAGAGGACTGTGCGGGAGGCGGTTCCAGACCCACTCATGTAGGCGAATCCCTCAAAGGCAAAGGACTCCGGGAGACCGCACTTAGACCGCATAGCACGAACCGCATTCTACATGGTGCGGTTCCAGCGCTCAGAAACACCGTTCTGCTGAGGAGTGGCGGGAGCAGAGACCTGTTGAAAGCCCCGCACTCGGCAAAGAAACTGTCCATATCGCCAAGAAACTTGCCGCCGCGGTTCGAGCAGAAGGTATGCAGCGAGTGGCGAGACTGACGGTCAGCCATCACTAGCCAGAGATGAACCGCTGGACCGGCATCACTCTTCTGGCGTAGGCTGTAGATTCACCGCATCCGGGTGAGTTCATCAGTCAGGGTCAGGACGTATTGGCCTTGATCGGACAAAGACTCGACAGGGAGAGGACCGAGAAGGTGCGAATGGACCAGTTCGAGAGGACGAAGGGCCCGAGAAAGGGAGTCAGGGTAGGTGTAGCGATGCATCGTACCCTGATCGTAGAATAGACAACCAGTCTTGGGCGCCTTCCCAAAGGAGGCCGCGTCAAGACCAAGTGCGGGCTGTGTCCTAATGAGGTTCGACACAGTGCCGGAGCCCACATGACACAAACGTTGATGCAGAAGGCGGTGGTGCTCAGCAGACAGGACACCAGTGATAAACAAACAAGCAGGAGGGGAAGGGGAATAAGGAGAAGAAGAGATCAGAGGAACACGATATAGATCATCCACAACAAACGCACAAGGAACAACAGTGCAAGTAACAAGAGTAGTCACCTTCGTGGAGCTTGCAGTGCGCTCCACAGAGAGTCCCATCAGAGTGCAGGCATGCACGAAAAGGAAGCTGAGCTCAAGGTCAGGCACAAAAAACATGTGGGAAAGATACAAGGGGCCAAACGGACCATCAAAGCACACAAACCCAACACTATGAACTAGCAAGGACTGGCCAGAGCCTGTGCAAACGAAACAAACAAAGTCACTACGACGAGAGGTCATGTGGTGAGTGGCACCGGAATCGATGATTCAAGTGCCACCCAAATCACGACTGGAGGACGTCACTGTGCAACGGGCAATGGAACACTCGGTTGCAAACAGGCGCTCGGCAACAAAGGAGGGAAAACAACGAAGGGCACACAGGTGAGACTTAGAAATCCAATCTGTACTATCAGGCCCATCATCATCACATGTCAGTTGTGCTCCCCCACATGAGTCATCACGAGATACGAGAACAGACAAACAACCAGTATGTGAACCACCCCGTTGTGATGATACACTCGCACCTCCCTGAGAGCGAAGCGCCAGGATCTGAAGGAGCTCGGCGATGGTACGGTGACGGGCGTCTGGGTCTCCGCTGCTCGCCGGTGGGGTAGCAGGAATTGCTGCGGTCGTGTTCGCCGTGTGACCAGAGGCTGCGCTGCTCGATGCAGACCGCTGTGCATGTGCAGCCTGAAGACCGTGAGTGATCCGCGCCCAGTCGAGCGACTGCCGGCACTCAGTGTAGCGGTGAGTGCCTCCACAGTTGTAGTAGTGAACAGTAGTCCAATGCTATTGCTTGATGACTGCTGTTGCTGTGACTGCTACTAGCCCAAGCCACGCTTCTTTTTTCCCTTCTTCCCTGTGCTGTTGGTGCCACACCCTGCGTCTGTGTCGAGGTAGCGGAGGTGGACGGGGAAGAGGAGGGCCTGCCAAAGGATGAAGAAGGGAACTGCAAGAGAGGCGTTGGTGGTGACGTGATCATTAATGCAGCTAGTGAGCTCTCTTGATGGGCGACGGCTGCCTTACGAGCGGAAGTCACTTGGAGGAAAAGCTAATGCGCCAAAGGAAGAAGGTGAAGGGAGGTGGAGAAGGGCTTGAGCACGGTGTTGCTTTACTCAGAGAAGATGTCGGCATGCTCAAGACGGATTCCGACCATGAGTGTCCGAAGCGCCCACAGCTGAGTACCTCCTTAGGTTGCCACTCTGTAGGGAGAGCAACCACAGGATGGGAAAAGCGAGGGATAGGAAAGACACCGGGACGAGGAAAGTCGTCAAGGTAGGGCTCACCCGAGGATCGGATCTCTGGGAACAGGGAACCGGGACGCGTCTGTAGCTAGCAGAGACGCTCCTAAAGTACGCGAACCTCCCTCTCGAGACTGTCATCCTCCATGCTTGGCATGTCAGGGTCCTCCTCAAAAGGATCTAGAAGTGGCAGGTCCTGTCCAGCCGCTCTTCTTGGTGTAGATGCTGATTGCTGTGCAGAAGGTGTGATACCAACAGACCCCCCGGAGGTCTGTTGTGGGGCCATGGACCGACTCTGAAGAAGATCAGTGAGAGTGCGGATGGCGTCAATCTGCTGCTGTTGTAGGCAACGTATCTCATCCTGCTGACTCCGCATGTCCTCAATAGCCTGCGACCGTGGGCTCAGGATTTGTGAGGAGGAGGAGGAGGAATCAGGTGGTCCTTTGTCCTTGTCAATAGTTGGAACCATGACAGCGCTCAGTATGGGCCGAACGTAACAAGTGCTTCAAACAAGAAACCAACAGCGTTTCTTGAGGAGTTGAAACGTTCAAAAGAAATGACGTTTTGACCATAAAATTGCTGACATCAGCACAACCGATGATGACATCAGCGTTTCTTTACGCTAACAAAAAAACCGCTAGTGTTTCTATGCTGGTGTATTTTACGCCAGCGATTGTTTTTTTCAAGGTCACGCGCACTTTGCGTGATGGGTGGGGGTGACCTTGTTGCCCTCTGCTCGCTATTGTACAAGGACTATGCAGGCCTGCACAGTGCCACAGAGGCCTACGTAGTGTTGCGTAGTTTTTGCGCAGTGATGCGTAGTTTTTGTGCAGCTTTGAGCTGTTGCTACTGTTGTTGCAGCAGCTGCAATGCTGCTGCTGTGCTGCTGCTGGTTTCGCTGCAGCAACTGCACTGTTGTTACTGCTAGCAATTGCTGATGCCGACGCTGCTGCGAGCTGCTGCCGCCGCGCGCTGCCAGTCCTTGCAGCCGCCGCCGCAAGCTGTTACTACGAGCTGCTACTCGTTTTCTTTTGTGTACATGCTTGTAGCCAGATACGGCTGTTGCTGCCACCAGGTGGTGCTGCTGCTGTTTCTCAGCTTGGCTGCTGGAGCTAGTAAATGCCGCAGCTTACCCGATGAGGTGGTAGGGACTGTGTGGTGATGTCGTTGTTGAAAACAGCTGCAACAAGTCCCAGGATTTGCCGGCGGTGGTGACTCTGACTGTTGCTGCCGGTGCTACGTCTCTGTGGCACAACTCAGTGAGAGGGGTCTCGCGGCTTGATACCATGAGAAGATGCATGGAAGCTTCCTAGCAATATTGCCGTTGACTAGGTGTCAGTGCCTGGTTAGACGGTGACGACAGTCACAAGTCGTGCACTCAACGGCAAGGGTCTGGCTAGGCAACATAAGGCAAAGTGTCAGAATGCTTCAATAGCATTTGCAAAGAGAGATGACAAATGACAGGTCCATGGCATAAGTACTTGCCGCGGTGCACGGCGGGTGTCGCATGCGGCAGTGCAAGATCTGCCCTAAAACCGGCCCAAAACCATTGTTTTGGCCGTAACGCAGCGTAGACAAGTCAGAACGCTACGCCGTCTGAACCTAGACGTGCAAAATCTCAAGCCAGACGCCATGACTGGTCACATGCATGCATCCGGCAACAAACAGTGGATACACAATGCGAAAACATGTAAATTGGGCCCATGGCCAGTCCACCAATGAAATCCTATAAGCTGCTGAAAAAATGTAGAAGGTCCCAGATAACATCTAGGACTCTGGGGCGACTGACGATCAGCTCTGAGCAGGTAGTCCACCACCAGACGATGCCCCGGTGCCACCTGGGTCCGCATCAGGGATCTGCACAAGCATGGACACGGCCAAGTAGTCACAGTAAACTGTACAAGTCGACAGGAAGGTCGCAAATCACAACAGGTTGATGGTCCTATGTGTGTGGACTGTATGCGTTGGAGGTCCTTCACCTACCTAAAAGGGGGAGAGTACCAGTTTAGTTGCAAGCAGTAGAGTGGAAACAATAGAGAGATGGGAGTGAGAGGACAGGGGTAGAAGAATGAAGAACGGCGATGTTACTGTCTGGGTACAAAGAGCGAGAACTCTCAACTAAGGCTATAAAGCGCAATTGTATCTAATGAAATTTGATATGATCTAACACCTTGTAATACTAATCCGAATGGAACTTCAGTAACTTAGATTTTGATCATATTTTTTTATAAGACCTTGCAAAGTCTAGTACCAAATCTGTCGCATGCACCTTACAACTCACAATGATGTACACCAAGCGCCTATGTGTTGCTTATGGGAACTGCTGTTGAATTGTGCACTTGTCTCTCGTGACAAACTCACATCGTCACTACAGGTGTCTAAATTGAAACCAAGCTCTCAAGGGCGGTGTTGGCGCACACACCATGGACCATGCACTGTTGGAGTCTCAGCTAAGTAGGGCCCACAAACAAGAAACTGCTTGAAGTCTTCCTAGCCTTGCTGCTGCTTACGTGGCGACACTCTCCAGCTAGCTCACGCACTAGCAACTAAGCAGGTGCAAGAAACAAGGGTGAGGCTAGGGAGATGCGCAAAGTCTCATAAGCTTCAATAACTTAGTAGTGCAGAAAGACATGACAACTGACAAGCACACAACATAAGTACGTGCGGCACACGATGGGTGAAGCACACGTCATTGTCAGTTTTTCCTAAAACTGGTCCAAAACCAGTGTTTTTACCAAAACTTCGCGCACAGTCATCCAAACACTACACCGCCTTAACCTAAAGATGCAGAAATTTGAGCTAGATGCTACGACTGGAAGCATGCATAGGTTCGGCATCAATTGATGGTCACACAATGCAAAACATGCAAATCTGGTTCAAGAGCTAGTCCATCGAGAAAACTCTAGCGACTGCAAAAAAAAAAGGAACGCCCTTGCAAGCATCCAGGGCGTTTTGGCAGCTATCTGGCAGCTGCTTGTGGGTGGAGCCACCACCCGTCGGTGCTCGGGTGCCAACTGGGTCTGCATCAGGGATCTACAGGATCATGGACATGACTGAGTGGGCACTGTAAGCTGTATAGACAGATGGGGACGACTCACATTGCAACACTCCCCCATAACGTGATGGTATGCATGTATGTAGATGTACAAAACTGACAGAGTTGTACAACGAGATGCTCAACAGTCCATACTCACACACTCCAATTCGCTAGGGCCTTGGTCATGAAGTGAGCCCGCTGCATGTCCGTGCTGACCTAGATAATGGAGATTGCCAATCACTCTACATGATCACACACAAAGTAATGCTCAATGCATAAATGTACTTTGTGCGTGCATGAAGCTCACTAGAGTTGTCTGCAATGGCAAGAGCACTCTAGATATCATAGCACAAAGTAATGCAAGGTACACACTGACACAACTTATGAAATAGACGCTACAGCCATACCGCCTCAGCAGTCTCAGCTCCGAGCA
>SZWC01004705.1:147620-158294 GCA_023375785.1 Penium margaritaceum | reverse complement strand
CCCCCCCCCTCCCGACTCTCTACCCGCTTTGCCCACCCAAACTCCCTCCCTCTCTCTCTTGCTGACTCCCCTGATCTCTCTCACCGATCTCTCTTCCTCCGCCACCACATGCTCTCCTCCTCCTCAACAAACCCTTGCCACAAACTCCTTGCATTTTCCTTCAGCATTTTCTCAATGTCTGACACCTACTTCTCTAGCTCCAACTACCCCCCAGTCCTGTCGCGCTCCACTCCCGCCCGCCCATCAACTCCATCGGCCCTTCCCCTTCTTGCTCCCTTCTCGGCCCATCGCCCATCACACCTCAAAAGTGATGAGGGGAGTGTGCCGATGGCGTGTAGAGGTGTAGCACTCCCCTGATCGCCTGTGATGGTGTGTGGGCCACAGGAGAAAAGTAGACTGGAGTCCAGTGGACCAGCTACGCTGCTGCTGATGCCACTGCAAGGCACACAGTGGCACTTTGACAGCCGGGTTTCAAGTCACAGGGCATGCGATGGCACGGGCAGCAGAGAAGCTGGTCCGCTCACATCCGCTCCAATCTGCTCTCCGGCCCACACACACTTGCCCTTGACCACACTGCCCTGGCTAGTCTCCTGCCTCGTGCGCACGTTGCACCATGCACCATACACTGTGCGCCATGCACCGTACACATTGCACCATGCACCATACACTGTGCGCCATGCACCGTACACATTGCACCATGCACCATACACTGTGCACCATGCACCATACACTGTGCACCATGCACCGTACACGTTGCACCATGCACCATACACTGTGCACCATGCACCATACACTGTGCACCATGCACCATACACTGTGCGCCATGCACCATACACGTTGCACCATGCACCATACACTGTACACCATGCACCATACACAATGCACCACCCACAATGCTCGATCCTCAATGCAAAGTGCATTATGGTCAATGCACCATGCAGAAGGTCGGATGCACCAGAAGCAGAGGTGTGGATATCTCAAAGGTCGATGTTTTGTGGGCAGGTGCGGTGCACGGGCATGATCATGAAGCGCGACAACCGTAAGGAGGGTCTGGTGGAAGCCGTCGACAGCCTCAAGGCAAGCCGCGTCTACATCTCCTTCAAGAAGTGAGCAGGACTTCCCCCCCCCCCCCCCCCCCCCCCCCCCCNAATGCTCGATCCTCAATGCAAAGTGCATTATGGTCAATGCACCATGCAGAAGGTCGGATGCACCAGAAGCAGAGGTGTGGATATCTCAAAGGTCGATGTTTTGTGGGCAGGTGCGGTGCACGGGCATGATCATGAAGCGCGACAACCGTAAGGAGGGTCTGGTGGAAGCCGTCGACAGCCTCAAGGCAAGCCGCGTCTACATCTCCTTCAAGAAGTGAGCAGGACTTCCCCCCCCCCACCCCCACCCATTGCCACATTTGCGAGCACAATGACAATCTCCAACAATATAAGATGCCCCCTCTCCTCCCTTGCATCTTCCCTCCCTCTTCATTCCCTCAGCATCACTATTGCTATCCAATGATCACGTCCATGAGGACCTCCACCGTGCCATTCCTTTTCTCAAGCGCAGCGGCCGCCACGGCTCTCCCTCGATCTTAATTCCCCTATCCCTCTCCATCCCTTCTTCCCATGTCTTTCCCACACGTGCATCCCTCTGAGACCCTTTTCCTCCCCCCCATTCCCTCTTCCTCTCTCCCCCTTTGCTTGCTACATCATGCAATGACCTTGAGCCCATCATACACCAAGTCATCACTCCCCACCTCACAACTTCCAATGCACAGGGACAGTAGATATGAAAATGTCCAAGGTGTTTTTTTGCAGAACATTGAGATTACAGAAAGTTGTATTCATTCCAATTTTTTTTAATTATTATCATTACTATTTTTTCCATTCCATTTTTGCCCCCTTCTCCACCACCGCAGGCAGTCCATATTCACCAGTGCCAGGGCGCAATCGACAGCGCTCCTCAACGAGCTCACGCTGGCCATGCCTAGCGGCTGCCACCTCATCGCGCTGCAGGGCCTGAAGAAAGTGAGGGAGGTGACCGTGCCCATCATCTCCCTCACGGACGGGGCAGGGGAGGCGATTGCCCACTACAGCAAGAAGGAGCTCGTGAAGGAGATGGAGGAGGTTGAGCGTGCCCATGCCGCAGCAGCTGCTTCTGCCGCTGCCGCAGTGGCTGCTGTTGATGCAGCCAAGTCTGCAGGCTCCAGGAGTGACTGTGATCACCTGAGAAATGCCAACCCTGGGAGCCGAACCCCGACCAGGTCACAGTCCGCCATCTTCAACGAACCGGGTGTTGGAGGCCGGCTTGGCCAATCGCCTTCATTCTCAGGTCTTCCCACCTGCTACCCCTCCGAGGGTGACATCAGCAGTCATGTCAGCAGGGCCCCGGGCATGGCAGGCAGTACAATCCAGGAGCAGTTCCTTCTTGCTGCATCCCTCTCGGCAGCAGCAGCAGCAGGAGTGGGTGTGACTGGGGGCTTCATCCGCCAGGCCTCTCTGAGTCCAGGGTCTGCCCCCCCAAACTCATCCCTCTTCCGCCTCGAGAGCGGCATGTCCAGCGTGGCGGAGGGCGGTCTGTTCAGCCCGCCGAGCAGCACGAGCTCTCAGTCCCCGGTTCAGAACCCAGACGCGGCAGCTGCTGTGTACGCTGGTGGTTACGCACTCCAGCACGTGCTCTCTGGCACCTCTTCCGCTGGAATGAATCAGTTTCTTTCATTCGATCTGCAAGGCTCGGCCTCTTCCCTCACTGCTCTCGTCCCCTCGAGGTCGTCGGCCGACTCCAGCATGTGGAGCAGCAACTCTGGAGGGGAGGCTGGTGTTTCCTCTCCATCCACCCCTCTTCCAGCTGATCTCGGCCCTTTCGCAGGGTCGGAGTTGAACCTACTGCAGTCAAGCCTGGGAGGCCTGACCGTTGACAATGGCATGAGAAGGAGCAGCAGTGGGAGCACCCTCTCAAGCCTTCAGAACAACAATGCACAGACACAGGCGTCGCTGCTAATGCAGTTGTGTGGGCAGGAGCAAGGTGCCGCTATGGCAAAACAGTTTGGACTCAACCAGGCATCACTCGCGGGTGTGAACTCGATGCACCCAACTGCTAAACGTGGCCTCTTCCTTGCGACGCCTTTCCTCTGTGNCTGGCAATGGTTGGATGGTGATGAGTTCATGGCACGAGCTGCGGAACTTGTGCCCATCTCGCACCCTTCCCTCGCCCTCCTCATGGCATGCTGCCCTGAAAGCAAGGTGCTCATTTATGATTTTTCCGGCTGCGTCGGCACACTGGAGCAACGGCTGCTGGGGGCTGTGAGCATGGGCCCGCTGACATGGCAGAGGCGCATCCACATCATTGCTGATGTGTGCAACGCACTGGTGCTGTTGCAGCAGCAGAAGCCGCCCATCGCAGCGCACTGCTTCCACGCTGCGTCCATGTTTGTGGACGCCTTTGATGGAGGCCGCGTGTTCTTTGTTGGAATCAACAAACTGGGACTAGATCCTCTCGCCACGGGCGAGGAGATTCGAAAGAGGGGCACTGCCTGTCTTTCTTCGGACAATGAGGGAAGAGAGGCGGATTTGTCCAAGGCTGTGCTGGGGAGGATGCCTCAAGGGAAGACACTGGAAGATCGAGAAAAAGCGGTGTTGCCAGAAACACTAGCATCTGTACCAGAGTCAGGACGGCGTGGAGCGAAGGGGATGGTGGGGACAGAAATGGCAGAGGCATCACAGACTGCGGCGGATCAAGACGCCTCTGCACGACACTCTGATGAAGCTGGAGGTATGAACTTCTCGGCGGAATGGAGTGGAGGAGTAGGAAAGACAAGCCTCTCTGGAGAAGAACGTCAGATGAAGGCGGAGGTGCGTGCATTTGGGATGCTCGTACTGAAGGTCATGGGTGTGTCAGAGACAAGGGAAGGGTGTGAGGCAGCGCTTCGAAGTTCATGGAAGACGGGGAGTGTCAGGGCAGCGGCTTCAGCTTTGACATCACAAGCATTGAAGAACATGCCTGACTGGCCTTCGTCTGTGGCTCGCACCCTGGCCACTCTTGGGCTGGAGTGCACGGAGGAGTTCCTTGACTGGCGCCCAGACCTTGCAAATGCTGTCTACCCAATTTTTGCCAGCCTTCTCGATGAGGCCTCGTAGGAAAATCTCACAGCATGCCACTTCATCATATGCACTGCTTTCATTCTTTCAGCTGCGGCTCGATTGCTCAGGATTGCAAGTAGATGCTTGCATCACATCGCCTACCAAGTTTCATAGTTCTACATTGACCTTCTTGTCCAGGCTAAAGGTGGTTTGGACCCAATGCAGCATCCCAGATGAAGGCTGCTGTCATGAGTGAACAACTTGCATGGTTGCCCTGTGCATCCTAGCTTACCTGGATGGAAGACACCCAAAATGTGCTGGGTTGTTTCATTGCATTGATTAGTTTTCTTGCACCAGCCCTCAACCATCCTGTGGGTGGATGGGGTTTGTTTGTGCAAACATCATTTTATTGGGCTTACTGTACATGTGGGCCTACTAGTACATACATTCTGATGATCCTGTGGGCGACAAACCTATTTGCATTGGCGGCGGTGGAGGTGCATTAGGGGTGGGTGAGGGGGGTGGGGGGGAGCTTGCTATTTCCTAACTTCTACTCCACCTAAAGATCTCCATATCACAAGTGAATATCATGCAAAGGTGTATCCTTTCTTTGTGGTAATATAAACTTG
This sequence comes from Penium margaritaceum, assembly GCA_023375785.1. Taxonomy (NCBI): domain Eukaryota; kingdom Viridiplantae; phylum Streptophyta; class Zygnematophyceae; order Desmidiales; family Peniaceae; genus Penium; species Penium margaritaceum. The sequence goes on along the minus strand of SZWC01004705.1, from coordinate 153,595 downwards.
AGTTCTTCCAATATCATGACATCTATTACTTATCTCATTTTTAAAGATTAGAACTCATTTTTGGTGTTAGAAAAGCATTAGGGCATTCAGTAACGTGGTACACATTTTAGTACCGTGGTACAATGTGTGTGTTATACATTGGTGTACCGTGTACCATGGTAACTGTGATATACCGCGGTACAAAACCAATACCGCCGGTAACGCGGTGCCGGTACCGGTATCGGTAATGAGCTGCCACAAAATCATGATACCGCGGTACTTGTACCGCGGTACTGTGGTACCGCGGTACTCGAGTACCGCGGTACTAAATACCGCGGTATTGCAGCCCTGGAAACGACTGTGCAACAGAATGTCTAGTGACACAAGCACACATCCCAGTCTTACTCACCCTCAGACATGGTGTAGCCCAACAGAACATGTGGCTGTACAAAGTCTTCAACACGTCAAGGAGTCAGCCCAGTGCATGTCTATGCCTACCCAGATGAGATGACAGATCAGCAGGTGTGAGACAAGGCTAGGTGCGAGAAAATCCTCAACAATGACGTGCTGTGTGTGCATGAGGTACACCAGATTTCTCAACGAAGGCAAGATCACTCATGCTGTCACACTCAAGAAGAGTGCTCATCATCGACTGACGGAGCTCGCAGGACAAGCATTGTAACTAGACAGCCACAGCAACACCCTGTTGTGATGTGAATCGTCCCCTGAGTGTACAACTTTCTGTGTCTACTCTGAGTGAATGGAGAAACCCCCAAAGCAACGTTCAATGTGAGAGTGTACGTTGCACAAAATGCAACGGAATAACGGTGCTTCAAAAGGTGGAGAGGCGGTAAAGATACACTTGAAAACAACAGACAAGTGTATATGTCTAGTCTCGCACACGTGTGTGCAACTGGGCACGCAAGTCCAACCAACCGGTCAGAGAGTAGGCTAGCCCAGCTGCAAGCTCCAAAACAACAACAAGAGGGAACCCGACAGGCCTGTGGGCTCCTTGGTTGTCCGAATGAGAAACCGAAAAAAGTGCAAGTGCAAAAACAGAAACTCAATGCAAGTGGATCATGAACACGTAAGGATAGTGCCACTCAGAAAATAGATCTTGGGAGGTGGTCACCGAGAAAAGCCTAGAGAGCACGTGAGGGCACGCCAACTGGTGCTGACGATGTCAAAGTAGACTTCGAGTGTCCTAATAAACCGGCAAGCTGTGATGACAAGTCCACAAGTCACCGTGAATCAAACACCAACACACTCGGCTGTGTCCATGCTCGTGCAGATCCCAATTGCGGACCCCATTGGTGCCTGAGGATTGACGAGTGGTGGCTCTACCCACCACTAGCTACCAAATNATCCTCAACAATGACGTGCTGTGTGTGCATGAGGTACACCAGATTTCTCAACGAAGGCAAGATCACTCATGCTGTCACACTCAAGAAGAGTGCTCATCATCGACTGACGGAGCTCGCAGGACAAGCATTGTAACTAGACAGCCACAGCAACACCCTGTTGTGATGTGAATCGTCCCCTGAGTGTACAACTTTCTGTGTCTACTCTGAGTGAATGGAGAAAACCCCAAAGCAACGTTCAATGTGAGAGTGTACGTTGCACAAAATGCAACGGAATAACGGTGCTTCAAAAGGTGGAGAGGCGGTAAAGATACACTTGAAAACAACAGACAAGTGTATATGTCTAGTCTCGCACACGTGTGTGCAACTGGGCACGCAAGTCCAACCAACCGGTCAGAGAGTAGGCTAGCCCAGCTGCAAGCTCAAAAACAACAACAAGAGGGAACCCGACAGGCCTGTGGGCTCCTTGGTTGTCCGAATGAGAAACCGAAAAAAGTGCAAGTGCAAAAACAGAAACTCAATGCAAGTGGATCATGAACACGTAAGGATAGTGCCACTCAGAAAATAGATCTTGGGAGGTGGTCACCGAGAAAAGCCTGGAGAGCACGTGAGGGCACGCCGACTGGTGCTGACGCTGTCAAAGTAGACTTCGAGTGTCCCAATAAACCGGCAAGCTGTGATGACAAGTCCACAAGTCACCGTGAATCAAACACCAACACACTCGGCTGTGTCCATGCTCGTGCAGATCCCAATTGCGGACCCCATTGGTGCCTGAGGATTGACGAGTGGTGGCTCTACCCACCACTAGCTACCAAATGTTGGTTTTTTCGCATCTCTCATTGTGCTCTGTTGTGTCCTCCCGGCTTGTGTACATCGGCGTGCAGATGACTGACGGCGAGACTCGACGCTGATGGAGTGTCGTCCGGTGGAGCCGACGCACGCTGAGGTCTTCTCGCAGTTCGCTGGAGCCTCCTCTCTCCGGCGACGCGCTCAGCTCCATCGGCAGGCCTCCTCGGCAGTCGTGCTGCCGGCGGTCATTGACACCGCAGTTGCTGCTTGCATGCGTCCAGTGCGTCCCATCGCGTCTGCATCGTCATGCACTGCCTAGGGTCCCAGTTGCATGTTGCACGGCCCTGTTTGGCAGCATAAACCATTGTGGGCACTATCTGGTTTTAGGCTGCCATAACTCCTCGCTACTATTTTTCTAGCAGATTCCGACCGCACGGCTGCGTTCGCAGCGTCGGTATTATGGTATGGTCCAGTTTTCAGGCAAAACGGACGACGCCCGGGTTTTGGGCTGTCGGCTGCCTGGCAGGCCTCACCGAGAAAACCTGCCAGCCTGAACTGAGCTATTTTCTGATTGGCTGATGAACTGAGTAACAAGCTCTACAGAGCTGGGGGGGGCCTAGAACTTGGAGGGGTCTCCCATTGTTGTTTATTCTTCATTCCTATTCAGTCATTGTCAGTTTTCAGCTGCTTTCTGGCGCTAACTCTGGCGTGCGCGTTTCTGACTAACAAAACCCAGAGCTTCCAGACTTAGACTCTAGAGCAGCAGACTGAGGGGGCAGCTGACTTAAGCAACGAGCGTGGAAGCCCGCACGCTGCATCAACAACGCTGCTGCCCCAACATGCTGCATAGTTTCCAGCTTGGTATCAGAGCCAGAGCGTAGCAGCAGCAGCAGAAGACTGGCGAACAGGTGCCAGACAACGCCGGCGGACTTCCCATACGCGCCAGTGCAGGGGAAATGCTGCCAGATTTTTTCCGACAGCATTGACCCTCCTGGTGGCGGCGTCAGAATTTTTCCCACGGCCACTGGGCCAGGGGAAATGCTGCCGAAATTTTTCGGCAGCACTGACCCCCACGCGTGACGCGAGGAGGTGAGCGGCAGGCGGCGTCTGACGGCTGTGAGCGACGACGCACGCGGCAACGTCACCCAGGTGCAGTGACTGGCACCACCAGCAGCAGCAGGCAGAAGCAGCAGCTCGCAGCACCCTGCAGCAGCAGCAGCTCGTAGCAGCAGCAGCAGCAGCCCGCAGCAGCAGCAGCTTGCAGCAACAGTAGCAGCAGCATGCAGCAGCAGCAGCAGCGTGCAGCAGCAGCAGCAGCCCGCAGCAGCAGCCGGCTGCAGCAGCCCACAGCAGCAGCACGCAACAGCAGCAGCACGCAGCAGCTGCAGCAGCGTGCAGCAGCAGCAGCGGGCTGCAGCAGCTGCTGCAGCGAGCTGCAGCAGCCGACAGCTGCAGCAGTAGCAGCAGCAGCAGCAACAGCAGCAGCAGCGTGCAGCAGCAGCAGCGGGCTGCAGCAGCTGCTGCAGCCCGCAGCAGCTGCAGCATCTCTCAGCTGCAGCAGCGAGCTGCAGAAGCTCGCTGCTACAGCAGCAGCAGGCACAGCTGCTGCTGCAGCTTGCATCACGAGCAGCAGCAGTTGCAGCACCCGCAGTAGTAGCATCAGCAGCTGCAGCAACAGCAGCAGCTGCTGCAGCAACAGCAGCAGCAGCAGCAGCAACAGCAGCAGCAGCAACAGCAGCAGCAGTAGCAGCAGCAGCAGCAACAGCAGCAGCAGAAGCAGCAGCAGCAGCAGCAGCTGCAGCAGCAGCAGCAGCAGCGGCAGCAGCAGCAGCGGCAGCAGCAGCAGCAGCAGCAACAGCAGCAGCAGCAGCAGCAGCAACAGCAGCAGCAGCAGCTACAGCAGCATCAACACCAACAACAGCAGCGGGGGTCCCAACATTCCCCGCTGCTGACCTCAGCACCCCTCTGCTGACGTCACTGCTGACGTCACTGCTGACGTCACTGCTGACATCATCAACAAAAAACAAAGGACAAAAAAAAAAGGAACAAAGGGCAAGGGGGACAGCACCTACAACGAGGAAAAAAAAAAGAGGGGGGGACACCAAGGCATGGCTGATAGTCCAGACGAGGGGGGGTCCTCCTCTGATGGGGGGACCCCCACCCCTCCTTTCTTGCAGCGCTTGCTGCAGCATCAGCAGCAGCAGCAGCACCCGCCGCCGCTGCAGCAGCAGCAACCGCCGCCGCCGCAGGACCAGCAGCTGCCGCCCCAGCCGCCGCCATTGCAGCAGCAGCAGCCACCGCCTCTCCAGTAGCAGCCGCCGCCGCTACAGCAGCAGCCGCCGCTCATACAGCAGCAGCCACCGCCGCTACAGCAGCAGCAGCCGCCGCCTCTACAGCAGCAGCCGCCACCGCCGCTGCAGCAGCAGCCGCCGCCCATACAGCAGCAGCCACCGCCGCAGCAGCAGGAGCAGCCGCTCCCTCCACAGCAGCAGCAGCAGTAGCAGCAGCAGCAGCAGCAGCAGCAGTAGCAGCTGCCGCCTGCTGGTGTCGTCGGCGGCAATCTTGACCCCCTTGCGGCTCTTCAGCAACAGCTCACCGCCCTGACGCAGCAGCTTGCTGCGCTGCAGCCGGTAGCCGCCCGGACTGCCACCAGTGGTCCACCATCGTTCGTCCCTCCAGGGCACGCCAGCCCAGCTGTGTCTGCTGCCACGTACTACCTGGCACAGCAGTAGACTCAGCGCCAACGGCAGACAGTCACTTCCGTCCTTGGCCCCACTCCGGGTGCCTGCCGCAGGCAGAAGGACTTTGAGACGCCGCCGCCGCCGCTTCAGGCCGGCGAGCAGTTCCGGAGCTGGGAGCTCAGCTTCCGGATCTGGGCGCAGGGTGAGGGCCTCTGGGCATATTACACCCTCCCTTATGACTCCACCCAGGCCGACCAGTTGTATGACGCTGGTCGCACCGTCCGTGCCCTCGTCCCAGTCGCCCTCCAGCTTCTCGCCTGGCCTTAGAGCCTTTCCTCGGCGACGTAACGGCTGGCGACATCCCGGACCCTGCAGCCGCCTGGCACGTCCTCACCAGGCCCCATCGCCTGTCCAGCAACGCTGAGATCAGCCGTCTGCTCCGGGAGTTCAACTCCTTGCACATGGGGGCGACCGAGACGGTCACTGCCTACTGGCAGCGGGCGGAGGACATCCTCCGTCGTCTCGGCGCGTCTGCTCCGCCCCCTCTGTCCGCGCTCCTCACCATCAAGCGCGGTGCCACTAGCGACTACGCAGACGTCTTCGTCCACTACCCCCAGGACGTCCTCTCCACCATGGCGACCCAGGGCACCCTCATGCCCTGGGCATACGAGCTCTTCCTCCGCATTGAGGAAGCTCGCCAGGAGTCCCTGCTCCATCGCACAGAGGCGCTCGCATCCCCTGCCGTCGCCTCCCCTATTGTTGCCTCCGTGGCTGTCGCCTCTCCCGCCGCAGCTACCTCATCGTCGTCGGGGAAGAAGAAGAAGAGTCGGAACAAGAAAGGCAAGGGTCAGCCGCAGCAGCAGCAGCAGCAGTCGTCGACTGGGTCCAGCGGTGGTGGCTCGGTCTGCCACAACTGTGGTCAGCCCGGGCACGGGTGGTACACGTGCCCTCTCCCGACAGACGAGGCGCGCGTCATCGCTACCATGCGGCGCCAGCGGGAGCGCCGTCTCGCATCTGCCGCCGTCGCCGCTGCTGGCCCTTCCACCTTGACCTCGTCCAGCGGCTCTACCACTCCGGCAGCTCCGCCTGTCCCGCAGACACCTGCGCCGCAGCAGTACTACCCGCAGCCGTCGGCCTCTCCGCTCCCTTCACCGGCGCAGTCCTC
>SZWC01004705.1:123399-147549 GCA_023375785.1 Penium margaritaceum | reverse complement strand
CGAGCACGGCCGCTATGTCCTCACCCTCACGGACGACTATTCTCGCTATCGCTGGGTCTTCTGTCTTAGGCAGAAGAGCGATGTCGCCCGGGCCATCCAGGACTGGCTTGTCCTCGCAGAGCACGCGTGTGGCCGCTCCCTTCGCCGCTTTCGCTCCGATCGCGGTGGCGAGTACATGGGTGAGGCTACGACTTTCCTCGCCTCCCGCGGCATCCACCACGAGACATCGGCGTCCTACACACCCGCCCAGAACGTTGTCTCCGAGCGGTGGAACCGGACCATGGCTGATGCCGTCCGCACCATGCGTGTCGAGTCCGGTCTCTCCGAGGGCTTCTACTTTGAAGCCATGGCTTACATGACCTGGGTCTGGAACCGGATTCCCCACGGTCCCCTTCCCCGTCAGTCCACGCCGTACCAGCATTGGTGCGGTCAGCGCGCTGACCTCCGCCCCGCTCGCGTCTGGGGTTGTGTCGCCATTGTCTGGCTGCCCGCCCCACAGCAAGGTGGCAAGCTCTCCCCCCGCGGCCGTCCCTGCACCTTCCTCGGTGTCTCTCGTCAGTCCAAGGCCTGGCGCTTCTGGGACCCNTCCTACCGCGTCCGGGTGACACAGTCGCGTCCGCTGGTCCCCCCGGGCCAGCTGCCCCAGCCGCGTCCGCCGGTCCCTCCGAGCCAGCTGTACCAGTCGCGTCCGCTGGTCCCTCCGGGCCAGCTGCCCCAGTCGCGTCCGCTGGTCCCTCCGGGCCAGCTACCCCAGTCGCGTCCGCTGCTCCCTCCGGGCCAGCTGTCCCAGTCGCGTCCGCTGGTTCCTCCGGGCCAGCAGCCCCAGTCGCGTCCGCTGGTTCCTCCGGGCCAGCAGCCCCAGTCGCGTCNATGGGGGCGACCGAGACGGTCACTGCCTACTGGCAGCGGGCGGAGGACATCCTCCGTCGTCTCGGCGCGTCTGCTCCGCCCCCTCTGTCCGCGCTCCTCACCATCAAGCGCGGTGCCACTAGCGACTACGCAGACGTCTTCGTCCACTACCCCCAGGACGTCCTCTCCACCATGGCGACCCAGGGCACCCTCATGCCCTGGGCATACGAGCTCTTCCTCCGCATTGAGGAAGCTCGCCAGGAGTCCCTGCTCCATCGCACAGAGGCGCTCGCATCCCCTGCCGTCGCCTCCCCTATTGTTGCCTCCGTGGCTGTCGCCTCTCCCGCCGCAGCTACCTCATCGTCGTCGGGGAAGAAGAAGAAGAGTCGGAACAAGAAAGGCAAGGGTCAGCCGCAGCAGCAGCAGCAGAAGTCATCGACTGGGTCCAGCGGTGGTGGCTCGGTCTGCCACAACTGTGGTCAGCCCGGGCACAGGTGGTACACGTGCCCTCTCCCGACAGACGAGGCGCGCGTCATCGCTACCATGCGGTGCCAGCGGGAGTGCCGTCTCGCATCTGCCACCGTCGCCGCTGCTGGCCCTTCCACCTTGACCTCGTCCAGCGGCTCTACCACTCCGGCAGCTCCGCCTGTCCCGCAGACACCTGCGCCGCAGCAGTACTACCCGCAGCCGTCGGCCTCTCCGCTCCCTTCACCGGCGCAGTCCTCCTACTACCCGGGCTCCGGCACCGTCACTCCGCATTCCATCTCCGCTCCCGGGCCCTCCTCCGTGAGCGTCAGCTGGAGCAGTTCATCGCGCTCCAGCTCGGCCTTCCTCGCCCTCCTCCCCAGGGAAGTGCGAGTTGCATCACCTCCTGCCCTCTTGCCCAGCCCTGCATGACTGAGACTGAGCTGCGGTCCTGTCCCGTTTCCGCGTCTGTCTCATCGTCGCCCGTAGGCTCCTCCGCCCCTCTTCTTGACGATGTTGCTTGGCTTGACGATTGGCAGTCCCGTTTCGCGCCTCCGTCCACCGCGTCCGCGTCCCTCGCCTGCTGCCATGTGACCGTTAGCGATCTTGCGACCCCGGTCCAGGACCCTGCTACGACCTGGATCATCGACTCCGGGGCCACGCATCACATGACGGCCTCTCGTGAGGCCTTCAGTATGCTCGNCCTCCGGGCCAGCAGCCCCAGTCGCGTCCGCTGGTCCCTCCGGGCCAGCTGCCCCAGTCGCGTCCGCTGGTCCATCCGGGCCAGCTGCCCCAGTCGCGTCCGCTGGTCCCTCCGGGCCATCTGCCCCAGTCGCGTCCGCTGGTCCCTCCGGGCCAGCTGTCCCAGTCGCGTCCGCTGGTTCCTCCGGGCCAGCTGCCCCGGTCGCGTCTGCTGGTTCCTCCGGGCCAGCTGCCCCGGTCGCGTCCGCTGGTCCCTCCGGGCCAGCTGCCCCAGTCGCGTCCGCTGGTCCCTCCGGGCCGACAGTCCCAGTCTCCTCCACTGGCCCGTCAGACTCAGCGTCGTCGCGCGCCTTGCCACGCTACACACGTGGCCCCGGCGGCAGCCTCCGACCCAGGCCGCCGGTGAGCGTGCTGACCACCGCACCGCGCTCGGTGGCGCCTCGACCCCCAGTGGCCCCACGTGCCTCCTCCACTCCCACGGTCGTGAGCGGGGACCCTGGCACCAAGGCCCTGGGCCTGACCACCTCAGCCATCATTGCAGATCTGCACCCGGGCTCCGCATTGGGCTACGCCATGCTCCATCACGAGCATCGGCACGCTGTCGTGGCTGCCCTTGCGCGCATCCCACCTGGGGCGCGAGAGGCACACGCTCTCTCAGTCCGCTCCACAGCACGCCCGGAGGACCCAGCCACCTTACGCGAGGCACGAGCCTCTCCTGAGGCCGTACACTGGGACGCTGCCTGCGCCGATGAGCTCGCTGCTATCCGACAGCACCACGTATACGACCTCGTCGACCTTCCTCCAGGTCGGAAGGCTATCGGCGCCAAGTGGGTCTTGCGGCGCAAGTGGAAACCCGACGGGTCCCTGGACAAGTACAAGGCCCGCCTCACTGCCAAGGGGTTTGCCCAGGTCCCTGGGGTCGACTATGACCAGATCTTTGCCCCAGTTGGCCGGTTCTCTACCAGCCGAGCGCTCTTCAGCCTGGTCGCCCAGCATGGGTGGGAGCTGCATCAGATGGATGTGAGCAACGCTTTTCTCCATGGTTCACTGGAGGGTGAGGAGCTTTACATGGTGCAGCCACCAGGATATGACGACGGCACCGGGAGAGTGTGGCGCCTGCGTAAGGCCCTTTATGGCCTGAAGCAGTCGCCTCGGTGCTGGAANGTCGCGTCCGCTGGTCCCTCCGGGCCAGCTGCCCCAGTCGCGTCCGCTGGTCCCTCCGGGCCAGCTGTCCCAGTCGCGTCCGCTGGTTCCTCCGGGCCAGCTGCCCCGGTCGCGTCCGCTGGTCCCTCCGGGCCAGCTGCCCCAGTCGCGTCCGCTGGTCCCTCCGGGCCGACAGTCCCAGTCTCCTCCACTGGCCCGTCAGACTCAGCGTCGTCGCGCGCCTTGCCACGCTACACACGTGGCCCCGGCGGCAGCCTCCGACCCAGGCCGTCGGTGAGCGTGCAGACCGCCGCACCGCGCTCGGTGGCGCCTCGACCCCCAGTGGCCCCACGTGCCTCCTCCACTCCCACGGTCGTGAGCGGGGACCCTGGCACCAAGGCCCTGGGCCTGACCACCTCGGCCATCATTGCAGATCTGCACCCGGGCTCCGCATTGGGCTACGCCATGCTCCATCACGAGCATCGGCACGTTGTCGTGGCTGCCCTTGTGCGCATCCCACCTGGGGCGCGAGAGGCACACGCTCTCTCAGTCCGCTCCACAGCACGCCCGGAGGACCCAGCCACCTTACGCAAGGCACGAGCCTCTCCTGAGGCCGTACACTGGGACGCTGCCTGTGCCGATGAGCTCGCTGCTATCCGACAGCACCACGTATACGACCTCGTCGACCTTCCTCCAGGTCGGAAGGCTATCGGCGCCAAGTGGGTCTTGCGGCGCAAGTGGAAACCCGACGGGTCCCTGGACAAGTACAAGGCCCGCCTCACTGCCAAGGGGTTTGCCCAGGTCCCTGGGGTCGACTATGACCAGATCTTTGCCCCAATTGGCCGGTTCTCTACCAGCCGAGCGCTCTTCAGCCTGGTCGCCCAGCATGGGTAGGAGCTGCATCAGGTGGATGTGAGCAACGCTTTTCTCCATGGTTCACTGGAGGGTGAGGAGCTTTACATGGTGCAGCCACCAGGATATGACAACGGCACCGGGAGAGTGTGGCGCCTGCATAAGGCCCTTTATGGCCTGATGCAGTCGCCTCGGTGCTGGAACCAGGAGATCAGCAGCACGCTCCTTCGTGGTGGGCTCCAGCGCAGCACCGCGGACCCTGCACTGTTTGTCAGTCCGCGAGGCCAGACCTTCGCTGTTGTTCTGGTGTACGTCGACGACCTTCTCATTGTGTCGCCAGACACGGCCGCCATCCAGCGCATCAAGGACCTGCTGCACGCCACCTACCAGATGAAGGATCTCGGGTCTGCCCGAGTCTTCCTGGGCATGGAGCTTGAGCATGATCGCTCCCAGGGCATCCCCCATGTCCATCAGGCTGCTTATGTGCAGACTCTGTCCACTCGCTTCGCCGAGGACCTGCCACTCGTGCCGAGCGCATCCTCACCCATGTCGCCCGATGGCCAGGTGAAGCTGAAGAGTCCTGACCCAGCTGTTGTGGGGGAGCCAGTTGACGTGACCACGTACCTGCGAGTCATCGGGTCACTGATGTTCCTGGCGACGACGACGCGTCCAGACATCGCGTTCGCCGTCAACCTCCTGGCCCAGTTNTCTCAGGAGCCGCGTCACCTCCACCACGAGGCCGCGATCCGAGTACTGCGCTATGTCGTCTCGACTCCTCGGCGAGGTCTCATGTTCCGCCGTCAGCCGTTTGTTGTCGCAGTGGGCTACACCGACAGCGACTGGGCCGGCAGTCCGGACGGTAAGAGTCGCACAGGCTGGATCTTTCTGATTGGCAGCACGGCTGTGTCCTGGTGCAGTGGCAAGCAGGGATGCATTGCACGCAGCACTGCTGAGGCTGAGTACGTGGCTCTTGGATCAGGCGCGTGTGAGAGTGTGTGGTTGCGTCGTCTGTTGTCCGAGTTGCGTCAGTCTGTCCCATCCATCACGTTGCATTGTGACAATGAGAGTGCCATGGCCATTGCCGACAATGACGGCGTGCATCACACACGCACAAAGCACATCAACGTTGAGTATCATTATGTGCATTCATTGTTGCATGACGGCAGCATCAGCATCGTGTGGGTTGAGACAGCACGGCAGTTGGCTGACTTCCTGACCAAGGCACTGAAGCGCGACTCGTTTAAGAAGGCTGTGAGTTCGGTCGGCGTACGTCCGTGAGTGGCTCTCTCTTTATCTCAGCCTGCGTCTCTGCATGCCCTGGGGGAGTCTGGATGTTGACCGTGTCCCTGGGAGTGTGGAAGCCCGCACGCTGCATCAACAACGCTGCTGCCCCAACATGCTGCATAGTTTCCAGCTCCAAATAACTGCCACACCATCTAGGGTGCTTGTTGGGGTGCTGTGTAGTTTTTCTACACTTGCTAGAGTTTTTTCTCGGGGGAGTGGCTATAGAGCCCAATCGTCATGTTTTCTATCGTGTGTCCACCGATCGATGTCAGACCTGTCTACGTTACTAGTCGTAGCATCCAACCCGAGATTCTACATCTCTAGGTTCATACGATGTAGCATTTGTATGACTCGTTGCAAACTTATGACCAAAACTGTGGTTTTGGACCTATACTGGGACAGTGATACTGCCACGTGCATCATCCGCACGGCAGGTATCAATGTTGTGTGCTTGTAAGTTGTTAGATCTCTCTTCATTACTATGCTATTGAAGACTTTGTGCGTCTCCCTAGCATGACCCTTGCTTTTTTTTGCACCTACGTGCTTGTCAGTGCAATAGCTCACTGGAGAATGTCGCCACGTCAGCAACAGCAAGGCTAGGAAGTTTCGAAGCATTTTCTTATGGTATTAGAGCAGTGAGGTCATCATTAATAGTGGTGATTTCAACATATTTTACTCATAACCTAATCTTTAGAACGTCTCAAATCCTTCAGAAATGCTATTGATTTCCCGTTTCAAAAAAATGATTTTCAGACCCATACTCAGCAGCACTAGCGACACCGATTCATGACAAGGGCAAAGGCCAAGGAGTCCTCTCCTCTTCCTCCTCTTAAGACATCATGAGTCCATGGTCGTAGTCACTCGTGATCGACAAGCTTTGTCGGACATAGGATGAGACATGGCGCAAGAAGCAGCGTCAGAACGGCACAATATAGGAGATTACAGAGTTACTAAGGGGTCATTGAGGAGCCTCACAGCAGAAACAAGGAGGACCATCCATTTAGTTGTCTACGCCATTTCAAATGCCACGACTTGAGTACCCCTCATCACAGGTGGACAATTGGGATGAGGAGGAAATAGAGGATGACACATGTGAAGATGAGATTTGCATCCTTAAGGAGCGCATTCATTAGTTGCATCTAGGATCACAACCTCTCACCCCGCCACCTTCTCTCCATGAGGATCAGCTACGTCATTCAACAGCATATACGTTTGATGGTATTTCTCTCACGGGTGGCCTCCATGAACCTCGCTCACCATCTTCCAAGCCTAAGGTTGCCATCCCCATGGAGCGGCAACCAAGGATCTTTTAGACACATCCACCTTGTTAAGATAGTGATGAGGGCTTCGATTGCTAGGAGACTTGGTTTCAGGTGTGGGCTGAATCTCTCAGATTGGGGTCGATATGTCCTCACCCTGATCAATGACTTCACCCGGATATGGTGGGTGTACAGCCTTTGCAACAAGAGCAATGCTGCCGTAGGATTCCGCTTGTGGCTAGTGATGGCTGAGCACTAGTCTCGACAAACCCTTCACACTTTCCGCTCAGGTCATGATGGCTAGATGGATGCCTACTTTGCTGAGCATGGTGTCTTTGAAAAGGTCTCCGCTCTCCTTAAACCACAAAAAGACAGTGTGTCTGAGCGTTGAAACCGCACCCTAGAGGATATAGGCAGTGCCATGTGGTTTGAGTGTGGTTATCCGTAGTCCCTTGCATTTGAAGTCTTTGCATACATGATGTGGGTCTAGAACCGCCTGCCGCATTGTCGTTTTCCGGACCATGTCACACCGTACAAGCTATGATTCGGTCATTGCGTCGATCTTTGTCTTGGTCGTGTTTGGGGGTTTCCTGGTTCCCTGGTTCGTCCGTGTCTGTTAATGTGTGCTTTTCTTCGCATATCCCGCGGTCGAAGGGTTGGCACTTTTGGGACCCCGCTTGCCATCGCATTGTCAACTCTTGAGACACTCTCTTCTTTGAAGCTCTCACCAATGGCAACCTGATCGGAATTATGTCGCCATGTTCCCACCTTTTGTGGCTTCTTGGCGGATGGGGGAGTCCGGGTCTCCTCACCTGTATTCTTGTCTTTGGCTACTGACAATCTGACCACCTTGGCTATGGGTCAAGTGGTCTCATCGGTCCAATCCGGCACACATGATCCTGTGCTAGTGTCCGTTCCGTCTGACACACCTGTTCTTGCACCAATGTTAGTCCCCTCTGACACACCTGGTTTTGTGCCAATGTTAGACCCCTAGGGCACACTTGATCCCATACCAGCGTTAGTCCCCTCTGGCACACTTGATCCTATTCTACTGTTGGTCCCCTCCGGCACGCCTAATCCCGTGCCAGCGCCAGTTCCCTGTGGCAGACCTGATCTTGCGTCGGTGACAGCATCTCTAGTCACACCTACTCATGTGCCTGCACCTGATCACTCTACGTGCAAGCCACTATCTGTCCATGTTTTTCCTGCACCGCCTTTCCTTTCCTTTGAGTCCACAACCCCTATAGTTGTGGCCCCACTCTGCTTTGCAGCCTGAGATGAGCACCTAAGCATCTGGTTACTCTCGCAAGTCCAGTGGTCGTTTCCGACCACTGGCCTTTAGGGCTCAGCAGACTAGTGCCTCGACACTTAGGCATCCAACTCGTACTGTTCAGAGTGGCAAGCCTGGCCCTTGGCTTGAGTGTCCAGGTGAACAACAGTAAGCTGCAACCTGCGTGTCCTATTGGTCATGAGTTGGTCTCCCAAGAATCTTCAGTCGCTTCCAATGTCGCAGCCGACCTAGTCATGTTCAGGACGAGTCCAGAGACGTGTTGTTTAGCCTCCCGAAGCTCTCCCTTGACAGCGCTTAATGTAGGCACATTGAAGGAGGAACTCTCGGCTCAGGAAATAGAGTTGACCAGACCTACTACTTTTGAGGATGAGCTGAGAGTCATTCGTGAGCACGGTGTCTTTGAGCTTGTCAACCTCTAGCCTGGACAGAAGGTCGTACATGCCAAGTGGGTCTTTTGCAAAACGTGAATTGTGATGACACACTGGATTGCTACAAGGCTTGCTTGACAGCCAAGGGGTTCTCATTCGTTGAGGGTGTGGATTTCACTCACATGTTCACACTTGGTGGCACGACGACCGCTCGCGCTCTGTTTGGGATTGTTGCTGACCAGGACTAGGAGCTACACCTGATGGATGCAAACAACGTGTTCCTTCATAGAAGTCTTGAGGAAGAGATCTACATGGTCCAGCCAGTAGGGTTTGAGGTCGGTTGTGCGAGGTCAAGGCTGTCTTTCAGGCTCCCAAGAGGATGAAGGACCTTAGTCCTACAAATGTGTTTCTTGGGATGGAGATCGTACGTGAACTTGAGTGGTGAAAACTCTTGATGCATCACATACGTTATGCCCGCGCTGTGGGAAAGCGGTTTGCTGACCTCCTTGCTACAATTCCCAGAGCCTCCACTACCATCACACATGACGGGTAGGATGCCTTGATGATCCAGCATAGTTGGGAAAAGTAGTGGAGGATACCCTCTACATACGCCTCATTGGCTCTGTGATGTACTTGGCCACTACCACACGACCTGGCATCGCCTTTGTATTCAACCTCCTTGTACACCTTTGACAGTATCCTTAGGTGAGAGCCCTTTATGCAGCTTTGCAAGTGGTACACTACTTGGTCTCCACACCGTACCTCGAACTCTGCTTCCGATGGCAGTTTTTGGTGGTAGTCGATGACTAAACAAAAAGTGACTGTGCATGGAGCCCTAATGGGCAGTGTCACACAGGCTACTTGTCCTTGCTGGGTGGCACCATTGTTTCGTGGTGCATTGGAAAACTGAGATGCATCGCCCGTAACTCATCAAAGGCTGAGTTTTTTTGTGTTGGGAGCTGGGGCTGCCGAGGCGGTGTGGTTACAACGTTTATTTTGTGAGTTGCGTTAGTCTGTGCCTTGCACATCTTTGCTTTGTGACAACCGAATTGTTTTTTCCATTGTAGAGAATGTTGGTGCGTTTCATGCATGCACAAAGAACATTGGTATTGAGCAACACTTTGTGCGTGATCTTGTGGAGTGACATGTGATCTCCATCATTTGGGCTGGTACAGACATGTAGCATACTAACTTCCTGGCCAAGGCACCGGCACACGGAAAGTTCATGGTGGCCATTTTTCCCGTCGGGCTTTGCCCCTTACCTAGGAGTGGCTGAGAGTGGGGTGTGTGAGTATGGATTGATGAGTATCTTGTTGCACAATTGTGTCATTTGTGCATGTGTATGGACATGCGTATCACACGGTCATGGGGGCAATGCTGTGATGTGAATCACACGAATCTGTTTATACAACCTAATGTGACCACTCCGCCGTGTCTATGACCGTGAAGATCCCTGATGCAGACCTAGCTGGCATGGAAGCATCGATGGGTGGTGGCTCCACCCACCAGCAGCTACAAGATAGTTGCCACAACATCCCGGGTGCTTGCTAAGGTGCTGTGCAGTTTTCATGTTATTGCTAAATCGTTTTCTATGGATTGATACTTGAGTCGAATCTACATGTTTTGCATAGTTTGACAACTCATTGATACCGGACTTGTGCATGTTACCATTTGTAAAGCCCAACTCAATGTTCTGCACCTCTAGGTTTTGACAGTGTAGTGTTTGGACGACTGTGCACAAAGTTATGGCCAAAGCTATGGTTTGGGCCGGTTTTAGAATGGACTGGCACTGCCGCATGTGTCGCCCGCCGTGCTCTGCGGCAGATATTCATTTTCTGTGCTTTTAATTTGTTATTCATCTTTATACTACTAAGCTATTTAAGCTTATGAGACTTTGCATGTTTTCCTAGCCTGACCCTTGCTATTTCTTCCACCTGCCTGCTTGCTAGTATGGCTGACTAGACTGTGTCACCATGTGAATAGCAACAAGGGTAGGAAGCTTCCAAGTAGTTTCACACACCCATCCCTAGTGCAACATATGCTACCTCTGATGGCCTGCAAAATATTCGACCTTGCTTTAGCTATGCCAATACACAGCGAAGCCGATCCACAACAACACGTACTCGGTCTAGATCCTCCCATGAAGGCTCCAGACCTAATCGTTGTCTGTGTAGCCATCAAGAACCACTGAGTAGTGCTGACGGGAGGAAAGCCCAAGGTATGGGGTGTAGGCTACATATCATGCCACTTGCAAAGTTGCATGTAGGGAATTTTCCCACGGACATTATGAGAACTATGAAAGTCAAAGGCAACGTTGGTACGGGTGGTCGTTGCGAGGAACATCCGTAAGTCTGTGATGCACAGGTTTAGGGTAATGTCAATGGTCTCTCCTAGTTACACTGGATTTTCAACCTTCAGGGTGTCTTTCCCATTTGGTGTGATGGAGGTGGAGTCTGTGGTGATAGTGCCCGAGAGACCTGGAAAACACTGTTCTACAATCTATGCATGTTATGCCTGGTGATGTAGTGCTTTTCTTCGCCTACAATCGCGAATGATCTCCATCCTCAGGAAGACTAGAGCAGGCCCAAGGTTCTTCATCCTCTAAGCCACCTGGAGAATTCCTTGGCCTCCTTCATGGCCTTTGAGGATGGAGACACGATCAGGAGTTCATGTACATAGACCAGGATGGTGGTCAATGGGCCAAGTGACGGACGTGAAAACAGCGATGGGTCAGCCTCACTTTGGACATATCCCTCTCACTATAGGGTGCCTTTTGTTGCCTGGTTCCAGCATCGCAGTGAAATTTTGAGCTCATATAGCGCCTTGCAGAGGTACCAAAACTTTGTTCTATCCTCAAAGTCAGGAGACTACACCAGGTAGATCACCTCATCTAGCAAAACATGGGAAAATGTGATGTTTATAGTCATTTTATGGAGCTCCCACTGGTGTTGGACCATATCGTCCAAGAGCCCAGGGTCAATGGTCATGCGTCCAACAGGGGCAAACATGTCCATGTAGGCGACACCCCTACCTGAAAAGAGCCCTGGGCCATCAAGAAAGCCTTGTAGCAGTCCAGTGAGCCATCCGGCTTCACCCTCTTGCAAGGATCCACTTGGCTTGGATAGCTTCCGTCCTGGCAGAAGACAGAAGAGCTCATGGACATCATGCTCTCTAATGGCCTTGTGCTCATCCTCGCAAGAGAGCTGCACCCTCAGCCAAGAACGTCTCCTCCAATGTACGTGGATCAGGGAACAAAGAGGGAGAGGTGTGAGTGGGAAAAACACACACATTTGGTGTGGACCAGATCCCATCCAAGTTGGAAACACCATTGTAAGAAATGGAAAATTCATGTCTGACAAGCTCATGACCAAACGGGCATGCATGGTGCACCTTTAGGGAGATTGCTGAACACCAAGTCCGAGGGCCTTGGTGTCAACATCTTTGCTTTGGATGGTCGGGGTCTACCGTTTGAGTGTGGAGGTCGAGGATTGCTACCTCGCAGAAGGCAATGGACGGAGGTGGCCTCCAGGCTCATGACTGAACGAGGCCCTCACCTCTGGAGTGGGAGCAGACACTGACTTGGGCTACAATGTAGGTGCAGGCTCAGAGGGGGCAGGCACTGGCGAGGCAAGCGTATATGTGAGATCAGGTTCAGGAAAGGATGCAGGCTTAAGGTCATGTACGGACATGGATGTAGGCTCTCGGTCAGGCGTGGATCTGGATGTAGGTGCAAGGTCAGGCGCGGGCACGAATGTAGGCACAACGTCAGGAACGGGCAAAGATGCAGGCACATGGGAAAACATGGAAGGTTACACATGCGCAAGAAAATCCAGAAGCACATGGCGAGAGACACCTCATGTATACACGGGTCGAAAGGCCAAAATGGCGGGATTGAGAGAAGCTGGAAATGGATCAGTAGGTAGGGATACCTAGACGGACCCATAAACTGGTTGAGGCTTCCAGACCCGCCGAGAATCCATAACGTCGGAAGAGGGGCTGGCTTTCAAAGGGCATAAAAAGGATCACGGTAGGTGAGGGCCTGAAAGAAGATGGTTTAATGAGAGTGAAGGATGGGGCATTAGGTAGGATCCCATAAGCGCCAGGGTCTTGACCGCGAAGCGATGCCGACAAAGGCACACATATGACCCTATGCTGAGAGCTTGCTTTCTTGTGGGTCCTTAATGAGCCACATGTAGGCAAGGAAGCCTGAGAAAATTTCAAGTTGGAGATGAGTATGGTGTCTAAACCAAAGCTCATACATGTAGGCATGGACCATGCGGAATGCGGTTCAAGACCTATCTTATGTAAGTAAACACAGAAAAATTGAAGGGCTCTACAACACCACACTCAACACAAATAGCGCAGGTTGCATCCTCCACGATGTGGTTCTATCACTAAGACACACCATTCTTATGGGGTGTGGAAGGGGTGGAGGGCTGGTGGAAGACACCATGCTCTATACATTATGTCTGCATCTCGACGAGGTATTCCCCATCATAAGCTGAGAGAAATGTATGTAGAGTCTTGTGCGAATAATGCTTCGCCATGAGTAACCACCAACAGAAAGCCAAAGCGACATCACTCTTGTGGTGCAGGGTGTAAATCAAGCATCAATGCAGATTCATTGGTCGACATACGATATACTGACTGTGGCCTAGCAAAGACACAACAGAGAGGGGACTGATGAGGTCTGAGTGGACCAACTCCAAGAGGCGTAGTGCCCATGACAAACATTAAGAGTAGGTGCAAGGATACATCTTGCCTTGGGCACAAAAGAGGCGGTCAATCTTGGGTGACTTCTTGAAGGAAGTTGCATCAAGACTGAGGCCAGGCTGTGTGAGGATGAGCTTGGACACTGTAACTATGCTAACATGCCAGAGGCTTTTATGCAACAGATGTTTGTGCTCAGGCAAGAGTACACCAATCATTAAAAAGAGTAACAGGAGTGCATAGAGTGGGGGAAATAAAGGAGGTAGTGTTGAAATCTGGGACCAAGCCATCAGCGGACGTTCTTGAATTTCTTGCACATTGATCCAAGCACCAGCGCAGGAGTAACGGAGAGACTAGAAACAACTCTTTTGTTCCCAGTGCTAGGTAAAATCCAAAATCAACTCATGTGCAAGTAACATGAGGAACAGTTAAAGAAAGTATACTACGTGAGGTGTAAGCTTTATGCTTCTGCTTGTGTGGATACACGTGTGTTGCCAGTGGCAATGTTCTCTGTCAGCGCTGGCCATCTTGGGTGCACCGAGATCTTCAGCATCAGGCAAGTGAAGCTGGGTGTGCTTTAGCCACGAACGGTTGAGATTGTTGTTGAAGTTGTTGTTGTCTGTTTTCTGTGGATTCGGCAACCGGAGATCAATCGCTACCAGACCTCCGGTTGTCGTGTAACCTGCCGGTCGATTACCGGCCGATGGCTGGAGACTGTTTGGTGTTCCAGAAAACCCATCAGTTTTTCTAGCCAACTTTCGGTTAACAGATCATGAGCGAAAGCTCATATGAAGAGGTAAACCCGGCCGCCGATTCTCCTGGAATGCATCCGTGAGTTTGGATCTGGCAAATCCAACAAGTAGGATATTCAACATGGTATGGAGCATAATGGTGCATGTGTTGCACTCATAAATGGTGGTAGAATCAGCATGTTTCTCAGAAGCAAGGCCCACTTTAGTGCACATACAGAAAGAGAGAAGGCGGAAATCAAGAGCAGGGACAAAGAGCATGTAAAAACATGCAGAGGACAAGACAGACCATCAAAACATATAGCACCGACCCCTGGACAGGAATAGTCTGACCTAACCTGGTGAACATAGACCAAACTGACCCTATAGGACTCAGGTTCAAGAAATCAGATTGACGATAGGTCATGTGATTAGTGGCACCAGAGTTCATGGTGAAGATGCCCCACGAATCATGATATCACATTTCAACTAAGCAGTATGCTATGGAGCATCTGACTGTGCTGACATGGTAGAGGAACCTGTACAGGAGACGCTCATGCTGAGGATAGAGCACACCAATCACCAAAACATGGACAGCAGGGCGTACGGAGAAGAAGAAAGACAAGTTTTACAGTAAGAAACACACTAAACGCCATCCACAACAGAGGCATAGAGCACAACAGCATGTGTTTTGCATGCGTACATGGTGGAAGAATCAGCAGAGTGTTCAATAGCAATGGCCATCATGGTTCAAGCCCGGATGGAAAAAAAGATTGAGCTTAGGAGAAGGGAGAAAGAGCACAACAGAAATACTCAGCAAGTGAGATTGACCATTAAAACGTACAACCCCAACCCTCTAGATAGGAAGTGTCTGACCAGGCCCAGTGTGCGTAGGCCGAACGGACCCGATAAGACAGACATGGACAAAATGAGGACGACGACAGGTCATGTGATGAGTGATACCGGAGCCAACGATCTAAGTTCCACTAGGCTCATGACGTTACAATCGCTCGTAAGAAGGCATAGAGCATTCTAACAATGCCAGACGCTTGGTGGACAAACTCTGACATTGATGGAGTATCCATGCTCATGACGTCAGGCCCATCATCATCATCATCATCATCATCATCATCATCATCATCATCATCATCATCATCATCATCATCATCATCATTATCATCATCATCATCATCATCATCATTCCTAGACTCAGTCCCCACTGATTCCTCTTGTGCTCTGCCTCCTTCCGCCTGTCTCCTGTCGCTTGTTGCACCCATTCTCCTTCTTCTGCTAGAAAATGATAACAAAGCCCTGGTGCTCATCCACCGAAGGAGAGGTATGAGAGGATGCTAGAGTGGGGTCAAGGAGGTGTGGTTAATGGAGGGGTCTTTATACACTGGTTTTTCAGTGCGTCCCTTTGGTGTGTGAAATTCTCCTGTATGAAGCCTTTGACCCCTCTTAGTGCACAATTCTGTCCTATATGGAATGGTGTACCACCACCCCAATGTGAGGGGGTCCAGTGCATGGGCAAAGTGTATGGGAGCAGTGTGCTTGTTCCCCATAAAAGAATACACTGATCACGCACTCAGTGCATGATATTGTCTTGTATGGGACATCTGACCCCCACTCCTATAGCGGGGTCCACTGCGTGGGGTTAGTGCATGAGGGCAGTGCGCTCGGTTCCATATAAAAATACACCAATCACGCACTCAGTGCGTGACTTTTCTATGTGAAACATTGGATCCCCATCCCTAGGGGGGGGTCCTCTGCATGGGTGCTGTGTAAGAGGGCATTGTACTTATTCTCCATACTGGATTACACTGATATTGCACCCAGTGTGTGACTTTGTCTCATGGATCATTGACCCCCACACCTATGGGGGGTCTAGTACATTGGGCTAGTGTATGAGGACAGTGCGCTCGTTCTCCATTAATGAGTACACAGATCACGCAATCAGTGCGTGATTTTGTGCTTGATCTTGTGCGGAACCTAAGACTCCCACTCCTATGGAGGGGAGGCCTATGCGATGGGGTAGTGTACGATGTTAGTGCGCTCGTTTACTACAAAAGAATATACTGACCATGCACTCGGTGTGTGATTTTGTCTCATATGGGACATTGGACTCCCACTCCTAGAGAGGATCCCAATGCGTGGGACTAGTGTATGAGGAGAGTGTACTTATGCTCCATATAGAACTACACTCATCATGCACTGAGTGCGTGATTTTGTCTTACATGAGACCTTTGACCCCCACCCCATGGGGGGAATATAGTGCATGGGGCTAGTGCATGAGGACAGTGTGCTTGTTTTCAATATGAAAATACACTAATCACGCACTAAGTGCGTGATTTTTTCCTATATGGAACATTTGATCTCCACCCCTATGGGGAGGTCCTGTGCGTGAAGTAGTGTATGAGGGCAGTGTGCTCGTTCTCCACATGGAAGTACACTGAGCAGGCACTCAGTGCGGGATTTTTTCTCACATGGAACATTGGACTCCCCCTCCCATGGGAGGGGTTCCTGTGTGTGGGGATAGTGTATGAGGGTCGTGCGTGCATTCCCCATTCAAGAATACACCGATCACGCACTCAGTGGATGATATTGTCTTGTATGGGACTTCTAACCCCCACTCCTATGGGTTGGTCCAGTGCGTGGGGTTAGTGCACGAGGGCAGTGCACTTGGTTCCATTAAAAAATACACTGATCACTGACTCTGTGTGTGATTTTGTCTTGAATGAAACATTGTATCCCTACCCCAGTGGGGGGTCCAGTACATTGATGTTGTGTAAGAGGGCAGTGCACTTGTTCTCCATATAGAAATACACTGATCTCAAACCCAGTGAGCGACTTTGTCTTGTATGGATCATTGACCCCCAATCCTATGGGGTCCAGTGCATGGGGCTAGTGTATGAGGATAGTATGTTCGTTCTCCATACATAACACACTGATCACGTACTCAGTGCATGATTTTTTCTTGTGTAGAAGCTTAGACCCCACTCCTTTGGAGGGGGGTCCGGTGCGTGGGGATAGTGTATGAGGGTAGTGATCCAATGTTTCATTGGATCACTCATTTCCTATATGAAATATGCTGATCATGCACACGGTGTGTGATTTATTCTCATATGGAACATTGGACCCCCAACTCCTACACGGGATTCTGGTGCGTGGGGCTAGTGTACAAAGACATGGTACTCATTCTCCATATAGATAGGCACCAACCGCCCACTGAGTGCGTTGTTTTGTCTTGCATGGAACATTGGATTCCCACGCATATGGGGAGGTCAAGTGCATGGGGGTAGTGTACGAGGGCAGTGTGCTCATTCTCCATATGGAAACACACTGATCAAGAACTCAGTGTGCGATTGTATCTCATATGGAATATTGGTCTTCGACTCCTATGGGAGGTCCAGTGCGTAGGGCTAGTGTATGAGGGCAGTGTGCTTGTTCTCCATATGAAAAAACACTGAACACACACTCAGTGTGTGATTTTTTCCTACATGGGTACTTTGACCCCCACTCCTATGTGGGGGGTCGAGTGCATGGGGCTAGTGCATGAGGACAGTGCGCTCATTTCCGGTACAAAAACACACTGATCAAGCAATCACTGCGTGATTTCATGCTATGTGGAATCCTGGACCTACAATCCTAAGGGGGGTACACTGCATGGGGTTAGAGTGTAACGACAATGGCCACATTTTCTCCACGTAAACATGCACAAATTACATACTTAAAGTGTACAAACACTGTAAAAGTACACTTTCATTTCAGTGCGCTTGATTAGTGCAAGTGTACTAATGGAGCACACTAGAAATCCAGTGTGTGAACTGAACACCATTGGGCATGAGCCGCCTTCATCACTGCTACAAGGACTCTGAACTGGTGCGTGTGGGCAGCCTACTTGGTGGATGTCTTCTCAATGAAGAGACAGTGTGCCCACAGGTGTAGCTCTTACTGGACATTCAAGACCTCCAAAGCACTGTTATCGTTATTGGTGAACATGTAAACTTAGTCTAGGTGTGCCTCCATCATGATTGGAGCAAGAGCCTAGCACTAGAATGACCATAGCTTCCTCAACCTGGTGTATAGGCGTATTTTATGTCTCTAGTAGAGACCAATTGGCTCCAAGACAACGCCTTGGTCGCAAGAGTCTCTGTGGCAAACAACATCAGTGCCAACTCCCAAACGCCATCCGGGTTTGCTTTTTCGCCACTTCCAAATACTTCAAGAAAAGGCCGGACGTCCACCACCATCTCTTGTAGAGCTCCACATGCCAGGCATTGCGTTGCTTGTGTTTCCTCCAACACGTGACATGGGTCAGCCATCTTGTGTTGGTTCAAGTAATACGACCACATATTCCCTTCATCCACCCAGAACAAGAAGAAAATCTCCCAGGTACTGACTCGAACTCCTTAGGTGGACGCACCGTGGGAAGCGTGACTAAAGGGACGGGGAAGGAAGACAAGCAGCTAGGAAATGCCCGAGTTGGGATGCGATGGTCTACTGCTATGTCATGGGCTCTCGGGTTGTCTGATCCAATGTACCCAAGAGTGGTTCCCCAGCCAAATTTGGCCGAGATTCCAACGACATAGAGATTGCTTCAGAACATACGAGGCCTTTTGGAGGTGCTAGACCTTGTCTGTGCCGTCCTCAAACCCTGGAGGCTGGACGAGATAGATCTCTTCCACAAGATTGCCGTGCCACGTTCATCTGGTGGAGCTCCCAGTCATGTTGTGCCACCCGAATCAACAAGGCCTTTGCCATGGTGTACTTGCCAACAATGACAAAGGTGGCATCAAATTCCACACCAGGCACTTCGGAGAATCTCTTGGTCATAAGACGGGCCTTGTACCATTCCACTGATCAATTTGATCTCTCTTTCCTTTGAAACACCCAACGGGTTGATATGGCCTTACGACCAGGCAGGAGCTTCACCTTCTCATATACTCCGTGCTCCTCAATCGCAACAAGTTTCTGACACATAGCTTGTCTCCAGAGGGCTACATCTTCTGCAGAGCGTGCTTGTTGCACTGTATTCGGTTTAGGGACATGTGTCATGGTGCCAATCGCAACGAGTGCGGTGGTGACTGAGTAAGACAAAGGCCGAGTAGACCCGGCTGCCACAATGGCGTGGTGGAACTCATTAGCAATGAGAGAATACCCAAGTGTGGTGTTAAGTTGTACCACAACTCTCGCCAAGCCAAATGCGTCAAGAGCAAAGATAGGAGTCGGTTGTGTGGGGTTAACGACACCACCGTGAACTAGACGGACTCACTGTACAGGTTCAGAGTGGCTAGCCGAGACTGTATGACTGGTAAGCAGGGCATAGTGAGGTGCACACAGCAACGGCCTCAGACGATTTCCTAGTGCATCGGCTCTGTCACATCCACACTGCCGCCATCCAGCGCCTTCTCCACCTTCGGCCTGATGCTGGACTTGATCCAGCCACCTTTGCCTCTCCGTGCTCCTCAACCTGTCTTGACTAAACTAGTGGCAAGATGCATCGCTAACCATTCTCTACTGGGGAGTCCACATCCTCCCATCCTTTTGACCTCATTCATGCTAATGTCATGGGTCTCTTGCCCCACAACTTCCTTGGTGGTCTTGGTCGCTACATCCTCTGCTTGATAGATGATTTCTCTCTGTATCGTTGGGTCTTCGTCCTCCGCCACAAAAGTGACGTCACTGACGTCCTTGAAACTTGGATTCCTCAAGCCCAGCATGCCTGTCTTCGTCCCTTGGGTGTGTTTTGTAGTGAAAAAGGGAGTGAGTTTTTTGTTGCTACCTCTCGCTTCCTTGAGTCTAGTGGTGTTCATGTTGAGTCGTTTGCTCCCTACACTCTGAAGAAAAATGGCGTGTCCGAACACTGGAACCGCACCCTTGCTCACGGTGTGCACTCTCGTCTTTCCGCCTCTGGCCAGTCCCCCTTGTTCACCTTTGAAGCCATGTCCTACATGATGTGGGTCTGAAACCGGGTCCCTCATGGTCCTCTTCCTCACACCGTCACCTCTTTTGAACGCTGGACGGGTCGACGTGCTAATCTCAGTGTGGCTCGTGTATGGGGGTGCCTTGCTTTCGTGTGGCTCGCGGATGACCAATGAGATGGTAATCTGTCTCCCCGTGGCCGTTTGTGCGTGTTCCTTGGTGTCTCCCCATTCTCTAAGGCATGGAGGTTCTGGAATCCCTCTTGGGGTCGTGTCATTGAGTCACTCGACGCGCTCTTCTTTGAACACCTGTTGGAGCGTGATGCTCCTCAATTCGGCGTGTCTCTCTCTCTCTCCATCCTCTCAAGGAGGGGGTGGCACTCTTCCCTCTAGGGTGTCTGTTCTCCCCTCCATGTGTCCCTCGGCATCCCCTGCCTCCTCCGCCCCCTTGGGGCCCTCTGCGTCCGCAAGGTCTACGTCCTCGGCCGTCCCTACGGCGTCAGATTCCACAGCCTCCTCGGAGTCTCCTTTCTCTCAGTCCCCATCTTCTGGCTCCCCTGAGCCCTCTATTCACTCTGACTCGTCCACTGCCTCGGGTCCCACCACTCTCTTTGTGCCTCCTGATCTCTGTGAGCACATTGCCACCTCTGTCTCTCCTCCCCGTGCGCCATCCCCTCCGTTGTCCTCGCGTGTCCCGTCCGTCCCACCTACCTCACCCTACACGCGTGGTGGTCGCCTAAGGGCACATCCCTCTCACTCTCATAATGTTGTCTTTAGTGACCCTGGCCTTCGTGCTCTTGGTCTTGCATCCTCTGCCTTGTCCGCGGCTGTCTTTGTCGTGCATCCCAACACTGCCCTTGGCTACTCCCTCGTTGAACAAGAGTTCCACTCAACTCTCTCTTTGTCTGTAGCTGGGTATGTTGCCTCGTGTTTTTCTGTTGCCGGCCTCTCTCCCCTTCCACCTGAACCTCTGACTGTGCAGGCAGCTTGTACGGCCATTGATTGTCCTTTGTAGGAACAAGCCATGAAGACCGAATTTGACGCACTGTCTGAGCATGGCATGTATGAGCTGGTGGATCTCCCACCAGGCCGCAAAGCTGTCATGGCCAAATGGGTATACCGTCGCAAACTCAACCCTGACAACACCGTCGAACGGTACAAAGCGCGTCTCACTGCAAAAGGGTTCTCCCATATTCCTGGGATTGACTTTGACGAGACATTCACCCCAGTCGGAAGTTACAGAACTGCCAGGGCAATACTCAGCCTAGTTGCCGAGCATGACTGGGAGCTGGAGCAAATGGATGTCACCAATGCCTTCTTGCATGGTAGGTTGGACAACCTGTGTCTTCCCTGGCATGGAACTGAAGCGTGACTGCACACGTCGCACCCTGCACGTTGACCAAGCTGCGTATGTTCGCAGCCTGGGGGAGCGATTTGGCCCGCTCCTCGCAGCTGATGTCCCCACAGCCTGCACACCCATGACCCCATCATGTCAATCACTACTGAAGTCCTTGGATCTGTCGAAACTAGGGGAGACAGTTGACGTGACTGACTACCTCAGGGTCATCGGTTCTCTGATGTACCTTGCTACCACCACACATGCTGATGTTGCCTTTGCTGTGAACATCTTGTCTCAATTCTCCCAATGTCTCCGTGAGCGTCATCTTGAGGCCGCATTGCGAGTAGTATGGTATGCTCTCTCTTCAACCACACTCTGCGCTGTGACAATCAAAGCACAAAGGCCATTGCCGAGAATAGTGGCATGCATCACTAACGCACCAAGCACATCAATGTTGGGCATCACTTTGTTCGTGAGTACATTGCTGCTGGCATTGTTCAAGTTGCTTGGGTAGACACGCGTTCTTAGAGAGCTGACTTTCTTACCAAGGCCCTCAGTCGCATTGTCTTCAAAAGTGTTGTTCACGCCGTTGGTCTCATATGTCCCCATGACCCAGGTTGAGTCGCATGATGAATCTTTCATGTCTCTGTTTATCACATCTTGTGGTGCCTCCATGTGTGTGGGATTGTTTGCCTGCGGGTCCTTGGGGAGTGTTGAAGTTCGTTGGCCACTCACATCTCTATGCCCTCTTGTCTCCCCCTCCATGCACACACATTGTACAGATTAAGTGACAATGGCCTCACCTGGGGAGACATGATACAAGCCCACCTAGTCTGGAGCCTCTGGCGTCATGAAGCAGCTACCTCACCCAGGAGTGTCCTCTGGCACATACATGGCCATTGCTTGTCCCTCCATCTTTGATGCGGTAGATGCCAGGGTTCGTACATTCTCACTGCCGTGCCCTGCATCATGCATGTCTTGCCTCTGAGTGTTTCTGGGGGAGTTGCATATTACCCGGGTGCTGATCCTTAGGGGGCCACCATGCTATGCATTGGTGAGTAACCGCCCTTGGTTTAATACCGAGCAGTCGGGCTCGACCCCTAGGTGGCGGCACATGCCCACTCGAGCGTGATGCTTGGTGCGGGTGCGTGCTCACCGGTTGCTAAGTCTCTCTCACTCCCTCTCACTCTCTTGTCTTTTTGACCTGAGCTTTAAGGCAAACATTTATCGCATCCATGACGTGCCTTATGTTCCAGTGTGCTCTCTTGGCACGTCACACACATCTGTGCTAGAAGCTGCCGAGTAACGTCAACGGGGTCCATTTTCTCAATGGCACGATCCTTGCTCATTCATGATCCAGTTGCTTGGAGTTTCTGTTTCTACACCTGGCATTCCTTTCGGTTTGTCATTTGGACGACCGAGGAGCCGGTACGCCTGTCAGGTTCCCTTTTGCTGATGTTTTGGTGCTAGCAACCGGGTTAGCCTATTTTCTGACCGGTTGGTCGGACTTGCGCGCCTAGTTGCACGCTCGTCGGCGAGACTTTACACATACACTTGGCTGTTGTTTCCTAGCTTAACTTCTATGTTTTCAAGTGTATCTTCACCGTCTCTGCACGTCTTGAAGGATGGTTCATTCCGTCGTGTTCTGTGCAGTGTACCCTCTCACATTGAATGTTGCTTTAGGGGTTTCTTCATTCCCTCAGTGAGCGTGCAACGAGGCGAGAGGTTACTACGTGTCAGTGACACAAACAAACAAGTCGAATTCCTCCACCGCCACTGCCTCTGCCCCGCCGCTTGCTCAACACGTGCGAGGTTTTGGGGCCCCTACTCGGGGCAGTTCCAAAGGACGGTTGCACCCCCTGTGACGCACATGAAGAGACATTTGCTGTGATGCACACAAAGAGACTGTGACACACAATTTGTACACGATTTCGAGGTGCACACGACCCAGGGTCGTGTGCACCTCGAAAAAAGTGATACCACAAATCTCCAGTATGATTCATTCCAGACCAATAAGCCATGGAGTCAAATGGAAATCTGGCCTTCGAGCGAAGCCGGGCTATGAATGTGCACTGGCAGGGGAAGTTGACATCCCCTTGCATCCTCTTCTTCTCCGCAAATCTCCAGAATGTTGAGTGAGGAGTGGAATGCTGAGCCGCGAAGAGGGGGATCCATGCTCTGTCATAGATTGAATGATAGAGTACAAATAACTTTGAAAGTAAGCGTAAGCAATACCTAGGGGAAGAGACCACAAAGCACAAAGGTTCCTGCTATGCTTCCTGCGGGCAAACGAGAGTCATGTCAACGGCCCAAACAGGCAAGGGAGTAACCACAGCGGCAAACTCTGTCCAACGATTCCCCCTCCTGCCTCTTATTCACACTATTTGTCCAAGTCTGGACCTTCCCACTCTTTCGTCATCACACCACCTACACATCGGTTCTTACCCTTCCAAAATTGCGAGCTCCTTCGCTCCAGGATTGATGTGTCTGAAGAGTCAGTATGAGAGCAATGTGCCCGAAAAATCTTCAGCACCCTGACGCCTCCGCAATTCCTGAGTCCGCCACACCCTCGCCATGCCGCCCATCTCCTCCCTCGATCCCAAACCTCTTTCCTCCCAAGAACTTTCCTGCAGAGCACAATTGCGAAGCAGGACTGCTTCCTAGCTCCCACATGCTTCTGCTGCTGCTGCTGCCACGACCACCGCCACTGCTACTGCTGTTGCCGCAACAAGCCAGATCACGCTGGGCCGAAGCCTCCAGGATGCTTGATCTCGCGGAGCCATCCATGCACTGCCGCAGAAAATTGAGTCCACACGTAGACACTGAAACAGAGACGCCTCGCCGCACACACCACCATGTGCCAGACACTGGAGAACCACATGCTCGCAAAATCACCTCACCGGAAGCACAGGGACCTGGCCGGGCTCCTGCGGCTCCTCCGCCACCTCTTGCTGTGGTGACCAACCACCGAATGCTGCAGCCATCTGCTGCTGCGCGACAGCTGTGAGCACAGAGAACGCCTCCCCCAGGCTCGGCCTCCACTCAGGCCTTGCGTGGCAGCAGGCCAGCGCGAGACCAGCAAGGCGGCGGAGGGCATCATCAGACCAGGACAATGCCGGTGTTTGTCCTGCTGCCGCTGCAGCGGCCTGGGCTACTGCGTTAACTGCATCAGTCACAGGCAGCGAATCAGAGCCCTCCTGAGGCTGCTCCTGCCAGCTGGGAAGGAGCTGCAACACTCG
>SZWC01004705.1:64344-81049 GCA_023375785.1 Penium margaritaceum | reverse complement strand
AGAGAGATAGATAGATAGATAGATAGATAGATAGATAGATAGATAGATAGATAGATAGATAGATAGATAGATAGATAGAAAGATAGATAGATAGATAGATAGATTGACAGAGAGAGAGAGATAGAGAGAGAGAGAGAGAGAGAGCGAGAGAGAGGGAGAGAGAGGAATAGAGAGAGAGAGAGAGAGAGAGAGAGAGAGTGAAAAAGATATAGAGAGACTAGAATTAAACGAAGAGATAAGAGGGTATAGATGAAAGATGACATTGATATAGTTTTGCTTTAGAAATGCTCCACTTGATTATATTTGAAATACACATTGAAGAAGGAAAAGGTAGTGAATCTATAATTGAACAATATGTGCGAATGTTTGGGTGCTGAGTGTATGAGTGAGTGTGTGTGTGTGTATGTGTGTGTGTGTGTGTGTGTGTGTGTGTGTGTGTGTGTGTGTGTGTGCATGTGTGTGTGTGTGAGTGTGTGTTTGTGTTTGTGTGTGTGTATGTGTATGTATGTGTGTGTGTGTGTGTGTGTGTGCATATTCTCATTATCTCATTTGTATATGTCTCTCTTCTCACTGCAATGTAAACGCATAGGTTCATAGAAGTAAATTCAATTTTTCTGAAAAGGATTGATTGGTTAATGTGAGGAAAAAATGGTAGCTCTTCCTTTCTATTATATGCCACCTCCTAATTTACATTCTTAGGAAATTTACATAGGCATGATGTTGACAAAGTTAAAGATCTCTTAGTTTTTTAGGGTTCTTTCAAATATCATACTTCGCTTAGAAACTTTACTTTTGTTTGATTTCAACTTGTGAAAATGTAGAATTCCAAGGGAACATAATTTTTCTAGTTTGTCTGTATTTTTCTTGGGTCCTTATGAATGACCAAACCATTTCACTTTGGTTTTTTTACATTACTACAAAAGGTGGTGAGTTTCCCCAATTTGAAACTGAATTCTATTTTGGGCACATGTGGAGGGCATTTGTAGGTGATGATTTAATGCTTCAGGGATTCACCTCGTTGAATATATGGAGTTTAGTTAATACACTTTCCGTGTATTGTAATCTCCAATTAATTTTGTTGTAGGAAAGATGCATTTTTGAGTGAATTGAACATTGTATCTCATGTAGTTTGTATGTTTTAGGAGAATGGAGTCTTGGAAAAGGGATTTGTTTCCTTTTAAGGTTGAATGACAATAAACTCATCAATTTATGAATTCTTTGGTATATATTTAGAGCCTCGTCTAATGACGACTGAATTGTGTGACCGAATATGGATGAAATAAATAATGGGATGATTACTTTTGCTAGTAAGAATTCGCAGGGTAATGCATATAACTTGAAAGTTGATGAAACTATTTTCCACTTCTAGAGATATAGGAAGTTTGTTCGTGATGCCTAGAACTACTTCCCACGCTTTGACTGCACTTGTGATGTTTTTGACTAAACTTAAATGATACGTAGATTAAACCGCAAAGTCTATAGTCAAAACGAGGTGTTATAATGTAGAAAATGGAGAAGAAGAAAAACAGCGATAGAAAATACAAAAAAATGAACGTAATTATTCTACAGAAATTAAATATAGCATTTATAATAAAAAACTCCTTTGACGTTTCCTCATGATGAACATAATCAATATAACAAGCCATGTTAATTAACACGGTTCAATTCATATGAAATATCACTTATTTTTTTTAGTGCAATTGTTGATCCTTACCCATGATAAATGGTATGATAATGGAAAAGGCCTATGATATACAAAATGTTTAACAATGGAATTCATAAATTTCAGAAAAATAAATTACCAATTTTTTAACTTATTTTACGTCTATGGAACTCCTCATACATTTATCAATGTATCATTTCAATTTGAACTTATGGAAAAATAAATGCATGCGTAGAAACTGTTTTTTGGACACAATATATGCATTGAAACCTTGTTAACGAGTTTTTTTTCTTTTTTGCATGCATATCTTGACTTGAAACTTGAAATGGCCATTTTTATTTACGACAGGTCTAAGTTGCTTTTGTAAGGTATTCTAATCTTATCATTCATCCTCATTTCATAACAAATTAGTCATATTTTTCATTGAATAAATTAGATCAAATGCCTCAAAATGAAATAATCCATTGTTCTTATATAGAAAAATTAAGAAGAAATTGCTATCAACATGATGTAGAAAAAAATTGCTATTTGTAGTTACAATTGTAATTACAAATGTCAACACTTTATTTATTCAGAGGTTTCATGATAACTTTGAATTATTATTAGATTATTACGTTCAATGTTCATAAAAAATGGAGAAGTATGGGAGAAGTTTTCATGAAATTTAATGGAACACAAAGAATCTTCAAAAATCTGGTGATGAATTGTCCTTATTACTTTTTGGTTGAATACTAAGTTGGATGCGCATAATTTGAGATGTTCAAATATTCTACATCATGTATTTTGTGATTCGAAATACATGAATATATAGATTATTTTTTTTAGTAATGTGTTAAGATGTTTGGTGTGTTAATTCATGTATATATGAAATGATGATGATGTGTTCCATCAAGAGACCTTATACACAGTTTATGTTACATATATTTTGTGTTTATCTCAACCTTATTTTTAAATTCGGTTCCTTTCCTTTGATTATGGTGTTTCCTGTATTCGTTTTCATCCCTTCTTCCTTCTTTTCCGTTTTCGTGCTTAGAACACTTCCTTTGGACTACATACCATACGGGTAATTCTGGATGCCAGTTAGGTTCAGTCCGACACATCCCAACCGCAGTTTAAGCGCTGAAAGTAGTTCTAGTTATCGCGAATATCAATTGTTGTTGTTCTAGACTTCGAAAATGGTTTCATCGACTTTCTAGTTAGAGGCTTTTCTTCGCGAAGTCTTTCTAGCCAAAGTAAATGTCCCATAAATGAAATTGAATGTTATGGACGCGGATAATCAGGAAGCTAAACATTCGCTCTTTGGAAGGAGGCTTGAGAAAAAATGAAATCGTGGGTGTGGTTGTCAAGATGATGAAACAGCACTATACGGTACAAGTGAGTAGGACACTGGCCTGAAACGTTTCGCTGAAATTCAATTGTTTACGTAGGTAAGGAAGACATAGGTCGAGATTGAAGGTTGGACATTCCTTTTCCCTTTATTGGAACTTTTTCTGACGTTCAGTCGACATCGAGCAAATGTTCGGTTTGGGTTTTACATCGGGAATGAGAGACCATTTTAATGCTAATAATGAGGTTGATGAATCAAACGGGAAGACTGCAACTGTAGGTCCATAACTTCATCTTGAGATACACCGCAAGGATTTATGAAGTTGTGTCCGATATGTGTTTTCCGCCGCATTGTTGTGTCGCTTCCAGACCCGGCCTTCCAGACCCGACATCGTAACATGGTAAATCGATTCCACAGGGCTGTCGCCGAGACTTGGCGATTGGCTTCATCGATTCCGTCAATCCATCGGCGATGAGAGTATTCGCAGTGTTTGTTCGTCGTTCGATAAACGATGCATTTTCAGCGCTTGCTGTGACGGCATCGAATAAAGCATCCTTCTCGAACCATCATGTGTGCTTGGCTACCAAGTACGAAACGTTGAGTTTCTGCGAAACCAGGCATATTTGTCACTTACAGCATGCACACGTAGGGTAAACGCGTCGTGCACCCCTCTACAGTATTTGAGTTCAACTCCTCATGGAAAACCGCATAGATAATCCGATAGTCAAGCAGAACAGTACAAGCATGAGCGGACGGCTTTCTAGCCCTGGTCGAGGGAATATGCTTCCACACAAGGGCATCGCGCTTCGCCCAAGGTGCACACGAATGCCGTTTCGCTGAACCGCATTTCATATGAATCAAATGATTTGCCTACGGATATCTCCTATGGGATGAAGCACTCGCCATCGTCAAGGAATCTTTAATGTAACGAACTAAAAAACTCAGACCTACATTTGAAGCGGGAAATTCGTGCGCCGCCATACCTCGCCCGAGACGCTATGCCAGCTACCAGCTAAACTTTTTAATTTCACCAAACGAGCGTTGACTTGGACTATTTTCGCCACGTACCCGAATTCGCCGTGAAAATCAGGATGGAAAAGGCGTTTAAAGAAACCCCCCTCGGAACATTCGGGGGTTTGGGGTTCTATTAAGGTTCGGGCACCTCCCAGGCCCCGCGGGAGTTTAGTCTCCCAAAACGACTCGCACGTGCAAAACAATGTTTTGGTAAAGTTGAAATATACCTGATATCCGGCAAAAATACTGGCAGTCAACGGTAGATGGTTTATTTTCCCGAGTCGGCTATGGCGTCGCGCATAACTGCCCCATTTGAAATCCGATAACCAATGTTTTGAGTATGTTAAAGGAGAATGCTGAGACACGTGGGGTTTTGTATAGTGGTCATACAAAAACCAGAGAGTTTTTTCGTCCACTCTAGAAACCGAAAACAACTTGCCTTTTTTAAAAATACCACCAAAGCTTAAAAAATAATGACGTAAATAGCGTTTCGGTGGTAACCACCTCGTAATATTGCCAGATTAAATGGTTTAGTAAAGTTCCGTCATCTTCCAAACCCCATAGTAGCGAGGCCAAAGGAGTTTCGTGTCTTCAACCGTACAAATGAACCACGTCCACAAGTCAAATCTGGTTTCATTACACCTCATACCTGGTGTGTTATCTCCTTGACCTCAATATCTTGCCTATTTTCCAACTTCGGCGATGGCGCCCCGCAAAACCGCCCTAACAAAAATCATCGAAGTGTTTAAAGCATACATACATTCTCGACGCCATGAATTTTGACTTCGCAGGTATGCACTACATGTTATGTTACAAGAAGTTTATCTTCAACGACACGTTTTGGCTGGTCCTTCAAATACACAGGGTCTTATCATGAACTTTGTACACGTAATGTAATTTTATTTCATTTTGACGGTCTTTCTAATCCATTGTACCTTGTTGACATCCTATAAACCACTTTTTGTATAGTTGTTGTTTGTTCTTGCATGCGATAGCCCTGATGTGATCATTTCCCTTCCATGTAACCTCGCTATCGTGACCCCATGATGCACTCCGAAAGCAATCCTCCATGGTGTTTTCACAATGGATTGTTGTAACATCCCCTATAGCATGCATCATACCCCACCACACAGCCTTGTCTCATGCGCTAGCGCATTCTCATGGAGCACCTTCAGCTACTTGACCATCATATGATCACATGCACTTTCTTGCTTTTCATTCCCTCGTGACATACATATGGCCCATGGTCTTCATCCAACCTCTTTTCAGATGATGAGAAAATCAACATCACTTTTGGCCATGGCACGATACAACGTAATGCATTTCCCCCCTTCAAGTTCATCTTCAACCTTTCCACTCTAATGCCATGAATTCCTTGTTTATTTGCGCCCATGCTAATCTTTGGGTCATGTTCTTACACTCAATGATATTTCAAGATTTTGCCTTCATCTCAAGATCAAAATCGCCTTGAAAAACTGTTTCTTATGGGTCTTTGTCATGTATGAGACCAACCAAAACCTTCAATGGTTTTGATTAGATCATGGTAATGAGATCCTTGGTTCTTGTACAAGTTTTGCATGGATATTGGTGCTTGGTTCACATAGGATTTTTGTGCTCCTTTGATTACAGAATCATGTACTGGCTATAAAGTAGTTTTGCTAATAAGATTTGAACTTCTTCTCTCCATTTGCAAATGAAACTTAAAAAAACACCATGGTCATTGGCATCATCAATATATGGTTGAAATTGCTTTCTCAACGATGGATGCATGGTGGAATGAGTTGGAGCATCCATGCTTTCACGTTTTGGACAAACTATGTTAAGAAGACAAAAACACTGGCAAAGGTATCTTCTAGATTTGAAGTCATGAATAACCACTCCAACCATCAATTAAGACGTGTATATCTTGAATACATGTATGTGTAACCAAATTGGCCTTCTACACAAGTATCCTGGAAATGTTTTTTGGGAGATCATTCATTCTTCATAGGGTCAATACTTTACTAGTTTAGAAATTTCTCCAAAATCATTTGGGAGGTATTTTCTGAAAGAACCATTAGCATGTGGCAAAATGGTGGTATCTTTTACAAGTGAGAATCACGCCTACAAGGAAAGTGAAAATGGTGATGATTTCCTGTTCATTAACGGATACGTTATGTGTATTTCCCTATAGGACGAGTCTGTTTTCCCTCCCACAAGGAGTTTGTTCAAATTCACAATGTCAAAATCACCACAAGTTAAACTTGAGAAGAATGCTTACAACAATGGAGTAGTTGCACCTACACGTAAAACCACATCAAGTTCCATTATTGTGCTTTTCATTGTTGGTGAGTTTGTAGTATAAGTAAACATGAGATGGAAAGAAGTGATTCTTTATAGCTTCAATAGGTTTGCACCCCAAATTGGGTGTTTCCAACAACACAATAGTGTAATTTCTACTCTCCTCTACACAAAGAATTTAGAACAAGTAGAAATGTAACTCGCATGCTTTTTAGCATTTTTATGAAGACTCTGGGAATTTGTCTAATCGAGGCTCATGTTAAACACTAATGTGCTCGGTGGTTATAGATCAGGTCTAACCAATAGTCTCTTTACATTGATCACTATGCAATGAGTACTTCTGACATTGATGAGATGAATAGAATGATTGGTGTCATCAATGTTTTGACATGTGACCGGTTTAACATCACTTTCAACATTGCATAATATCACGTGTTTAGCATTTTTCTCTAAGTATACATAACATCAATCCAATTTGGAAACAATACCAAACTATTGGAATTAAAAAACCAAGTGCGTAGGCACATTTTGCATTGTGTTAAACATCAAACAAAACAATCTACAGTTTTGTAATGCCTCTACTAGGGCTTGCATCACTTAAGCACTCAATGTAAGGTTAATCAACAACATTGGTGCTTGCCTTTCTCCACTCCCATTTCAAAGGCCTCCTAATGGTTCCTTTTTACAAAAACTTTAAGCCAATCTTGCAATTCAAAATCCTTTGTCAGATATAATTCTTTGATTGAAATGTTCAAGGATGTACAAAGTTCATGAAATCAATTTCATCTTTGTTTGTAATTCTCATGAAAATAAGTTACGGGATAAAAAACTATTTAACCTTATTTCAATGTTTCAACTCTATGTGGAAACATAAAATATAAAAGAAATAATGATTTTGGATGTTTGAACCCTTATTCTCTAGACCATCCCACATTCAATTGTGCACATCACTCATAAAATCTGTTTTCGCACTAAGATTAATGTTGGCATCGATCAAGTTGTACAAAAAACTTATGTTCATTTCATCCTTGCATACCATAACGCCCTCTATATCCCCGATGAGGACATGAACAATAAAAGAGATGGGGAAAAGGGATGTGAGACGTGCTACTTTGACCCCTCCTAAATGCAATTCCTCCTCCTAAGTCTCCTCTTGGGGTTGGTGGACCCTCAAAGAGAAAGGGGAAGGGGGTATCATCCCTTTCCCCGTGGATGATTATGCCCCTTTGAGGGAAGAGTGGAGAGAAACACAACCTTCCATTTCTCAAATGTTGTCGATGGCTAAAGTGAGGAAGGGGAGGCGGAGAAACTCAAACCCCTTTTAACCTACCATCTTTGGTGCACTAAGAAATAGGACTGTTTCCCCGTCTAGTAATGTCAATTCCTGGAGATAATNTAATGCATTTCCCCCCTTCAAGTTCATCTTCAACCTTTCCACTCTAATGCCATGAATTCCTTGTTTATTTGCGCCCATGCTAATCTTTGGGTCATGTTCTTACACTCAATGATATTTCAAGATTTTGCCTTCATCTCAAGATCAAAATCGCCTTGAAAAACTGTTTCTTATGGGTCTTTGTCATGTATGAGACCAACCAAAACCTTCAATGGTTTTGATTGGATCATGGTAATGAGATCCTTGGTTCTTGTACAAGTTTTGCATGGATATTGGTGCTTGGTTCACATAGGATTTTTGTGCTCCTTTGATTACAGAATCATGTACTGGCTATAAAGTAGTTTTGCTAATAAGATTTGAACTTCTTCTCTCCATTTGCAAATGAAACTTAAAAAAACACCATGGTCAATGGCATCATCAATATATGGTTGAAATTGCTTTCTCAACGATGGATGCATGGTGGAATGAGTTGGAGCATCCATGCTTTCACGTTTAGGACAAACTATGTTAAGAAGAAAAAAACACTGGCAAAGGTATCTTCTAGATTTGAAGTCATGAATAACCACTCCAACCATCAATTAAGACGTGTATATCTTGAATACATGTATGTGTAACCAAATTGGCCTTCTACACAAGTATCCTGGAAATGTTTTTTGGGAGATCATTCATTCTTCATAGGGTCAATACTTTACTAGTTTAGAAATTTCTCCAAAATCATTTGGGAGGTATTTTGTGAAAGAACCATTAGCATGTGGCAAAATGGTGGTATCTTTTACAAGTGAGAATCACGCCTACAAGGAAAGTGAAAATGGTGATGATTTCCTGTTCATTAACGGATACGTTATGTGTATTTCCCTATAGGACGAGTCTGTTTTCCCTCCCACAAGGAGTTTGTTCAAATTCACAATGTCAAAATCACCACAAATTAAACTTGAGAAGAATGCTTACAACAATGGAGTAGTTGCACCTACACGTAAAACCACATCAAGTTCCATTATTGTGCTTTTCATTGTTGGTGAGTTTGTAGTATAAGTAAACATGAGATGGAAAGAAGTGATTCTTTATAGCTTCAATAGGTTTGCACCCCAAATTGGGTGTTTCCAACAACAAAATAGTGTAATTTCTACTCTCCTCTACACAAAGAATTTAGAACAAGTAGAAATGTAACTCGCATGCTTTTTAGCATTTTTATGAAGACTCTGGGAATTTGTCTAATCGAGGCTCATGTTAAACACTAATGTGCTTGGTGGTTATAGATCAGGTCTAACCAATAGTCTCTTTACATTGATCACTATGCAATGAGTACTTCTGACATTGATGAGATGAATAGAATGATTGGTGTCATCAATGTTTTGACATGTGACCGGTTTAACATCACTTTCAACATTGCATAATATCACTTGTTTAGCATTTTTCTCTAAGTATACATAACATCAATCCAATTTGCAAACAATACCAAACTATTGGAATTAAAAAACCAAGTGCGTAGGCACATTTTGCATTGTGTTAAACATCAAACAAAACAATCTACAGTTTTGTAATGCCTCTACTAGGTCTTGCATCACTTAAGCACTCAATGTAAGGTTAATCAACAACATTAGTGCTTGCCTTTCTCCACTCCCATTTCAAAGGCCTCCTAATGGTTCCTTTTTATAAAAAATTTAAGCCAATCTTGCAATTCAAAATCCTTTGTCAGATATAATTCTTTGATTGAAATGTTCAAGGATGTACAAAGTTCATGAAATCAATTTCATCTTTGTTTGTAATTCTCATGAAAATAAGTTACGGGATAAGAAATTATTTAACCTTATTTCAATGTTTCAACTCTATGTGTACACATAAAACATAAAAGAAATAATGATTTTGTATGTTTGAACCCTTATTCTCTAGACCATCCCACATTCAATTGTGCACATCACTCATAAAATCTGTTTTTGCACTAAGATTAATGTTGGCATCGATCAAGTTGTACAAAAAACTTATGTTCATTTCATCCTTGCATACCATAACGCCCTCTATATCCCCGATGAGGAGATGAACAATAAAAGAGATGGGGAAAAGGGATGTGAGACGTGCTACTTTGACCCCTCCTAAATGCAATTCCTCCTCCTAAGTCTCCTCTTGGGGTTGGTGGACCCTCAAAGAGAAAGGGGAAGGGGGTATCATCCCTTTCCCTGTGGATGATTATGCCCCTTTGAGGGAAGAATGGAGAGAAACACAACCTTCCATTTCTCAAATGTTGTCGATGGCTAAAGTGAGGAAGGGGAGGCGGAGAAACTCAAACCCCTTTTAACCTACCATCTTTGGTGCACTAAGAAATAGGACTGTTTCCCCGTCTAGTAATGTCAATTCCTGGAGATAATGGGGAGATGGGGATTGATGACCCTCCCTTCTTTCAAACCATTGGCATTAGGAAAAGAGGGGTGTAGGGAGAGTAGATTCCATTCTTTCTCTAATTTAATTGGCCCTTAGAGTGAAGAGGAAAGGGAACAACATCCCTCTATCATTGGGTAAACTTAGCGCATGAAAGAAAATGAAATGGGCTGAGAAGTGTCCATAATCCTTTGTAATCACTTTTGTTATCATTTTTCCATTTGCACATGGAGAAAAAGAAAACTGAAATTGGGTGGATTGTCCCTCTCTATGATTTTCATTCATTGAAGGTGTTTGACCCTCACGTGTTGTGCACGGGCCGAAGTCTACATCTCGTGTTCTTCTTCTGGCTTTTCATTTTATTTAGTCTCACGTTCTGACAAGGATGGTCTCTTCACAATACATTGTTTTACCGCTGGGCTCTTATTGTTTTGATAACCATCTATGACTTATCTAGGTTGTGGGCATATGATTCTCTTATGAGCTCAACGTGATAATGTAAAATGTCATCCATTCCTTGATTCTCATACCTCTCGGATTTCCATCATGACAAATTTACAAAATGGTGAGGAATTTCCTTTGTTTTCAATGAAGCTTCATGGTTGCTACAACTTCAATTGCCCAAGCAAACATTTTTAGGTGAGGGAAGCACTCAAGTCTCCACATAGCCCTGGTGTAACATGTCTTCTCTTTTTATAAGTAGAAAATTCAAAGAACTAGGTTAATTTCCTAGCCCATTCTGGTATGGAATGAATAAGCACAATTGTGTGCGACAATGGAATATGAGTTATTTTGTTCCAAACATTGGGTGTTTGTGACATTTTCCCTAACAAAGCTAAAAC
This sequence comes from Penium margaritaceum, assembly GCA_023375785.1. Taxonomy (NCBI): domain Eukaryota; kingdom Viridiplantae; phylum Streptophyta; class Zygnematophyceae; order Desmidiales; family Peniaceae; genus Penium; species Penium margaritaceum. The sequence continues at coordinate 70,157 of SZWC01004705.1, read as the reverse complement.
ATTCTCGCGATGAATGCCATTCATCCACTTCATGAATAGTTATCTTTGCATCAACAGTTAGATATGATCCATTTTTCATTTTGGCTGGTCCCACTTCTCAATTAGAATATTTATGAAAAATAGTTGTCGTCCCGAATGTGGTTTCTAACATTCGATTATAGTATAGCTGTGAGCTTATAGGTGACCTCCATGCTCACAAGCTTTTGGCATCTCTCTTAAACCATGCAATGACCCCAACTATGATGTAGTGGTGGGTGGAATACTAGAAAATCATTCTGGTACCGTCGAAATTGAGTAGTGGGAAGGGGATTTTGTCCAATTTCTACCAAAACTTGCTTTTCATAAGATAGTGGATGAACTCATATCACCAAAACTAGTTCACACACTTTTTTCTATGAATGACCATGACATTTTTACTTGTCAAGTGATTAGAGAATGAAGTTTTTACCCTCAATTCAATCCGTTTTTGACATTCAATCGATCGCTTCATACACCTTAAAGAGACTTGAGACATGTTTAACATCTGTAATGGAATGACTCAATCATTCACTAAGTGATAAAGTACGTGTATTCAAGGAATAACTACATCAAAGTATTTTTAGGTCCTTTGCCTTCGATGAATATCAGGGTTTTAACGCAGACTATATGTGTGTTTACCATTTCATGGCATGGCTATTGCATGGCTTGTCCATGGAATCATCCGTGAAATGATCGCGTTTCCTATGAGTTTAGTAGCGCCATGGGAATTTTCATGTAAGTCTGATCCCACAGGGGATACACCCATAAGATAAGTGGTTTGATCCTATTCACGTGCCATCTAGATCTAAAGCATTTTGTGATGTCCACTTTTTCTTGTATTGCAACACTTTTGCGACCATCATTCCTTCAAGATTCTTGCCACCTTACAATTGTGATCAATGCACCAACAACCACTAGAACACTTCCTTTTGCATGCCATGCACGTGGCCAAGGTATTGTGCAATTGTTCGCATACCTCTAAAAGTGTAAGTCATGGATTACTTTGTCAATAACCATGATCCTTAACATCATCAACAGTCGGTGGAAATTTTATTGTGCCATGAATTATGTGGTCTTTACAGTTGAAACGGACAATGACATATTGTTTAGGTATATTGTGCCCAAATGACAACATTCATGGCCATTCAACAAGATACATGTGCCAAGTTTTTCTTTGACATATCATGATAGTGTCGCATGTTGTGAAACCGAGTACATGGCCAGCTTGGCATCTCTACATATGTAGATCATGGGCACGGTGAAAACATTAACACGTTTTTCCAGAAAAATGCACCAGAATGTTTACAGGGCAAGTCGTTCCCCTTCCTTCAGCCACATCTACATGATTTGTCAACAAGAGACACTTCCTGTGGGTATTTGGTTGGCTTAGTCACCATGTGGATGTTGAGCCCCTCCTCCTTCATGGTGTACTCATGTGCCATTGCTAGGCAGTGTAAGAGATGGTCTGCATGTGACGGCTCCAACTCCTCTCTTGCCTGTGCTGCCTGAGCTTGATGGGTATAAAAGAGACGCTGAGCAAAGGAGTAGATGGACATGAAGCAGAAGAACATGTATACCTTCTTGTATGCAATGATGCAAGAGTTCTAACTCACTAGACCCTTTGACATGGTGTGCCCTCCTCTATCCAAAGGGAAGTGGACGTGGTTCCACTTTTTTATAGACAGCCCTCAACCACCACCCCATCCTACCCCTCACTTCCAAACAGGTATGCATAGGCCGACACACTCACTTGTCACAAGTGTGATGTGGCCTTCTGCCAATGATCCTCATTCATCGTATGTGCACGCTTCCATGCCCAGTGTGCGGCGCTTCTGCCGTAGCTAGTGCGAATGTTCTCTCGGTTGTGCTATGGGCAGAAGGTGTGTGTAGCACTGGCGAGATACTTCTACACTACCTTCTTTAGTCCCTTTTCTCTATCTATGGTGATGATAGATCCAGCGTGGTTGACAGTGGGATAAGCAAGAGCCATTTTGGCAAAACAAATTTGGGTGAAATAGCTCAGATACCCATAAAACGCAAAGTGTGACTCTCATCCACCTATCGATCGGAAGAAAAGTAATGATCTACCTGTGGTTCGGAAGAAAAGCAACCATTCGCCCAGCCTCTGCAATCAACCAGCCGCCCACCCCTTTCTTCATGTTGGATCACAGCATTTGTTTTGGACCTGACATGGAAAAAAGTGCAATGGTGCATCCGTCTGAGAGATAGTGAATGACAAAAATCATGTCATGCATCAATGCTAAATGGTATGTGGCAGGATCATGACCTTTTTTTAGTGTTTCTGGGTTCCTAAGGTGTTTTCTGTGTAATCTTGGCATATGCGTTGTTTTATGTACGACATTGTCATATGTGTTGTTTTCTGTGTGACATTTTCATATGCGTTATTTTTTGTGTGGCATTGTCATATGCGTTACTTTGTGTAGGACATTGGTATATCAGCTATATAGTTTCGAAAACTGGGTATATCGTGACCGAACCCAAAAAACGGTCCTTCTCGCCCACTGTTTGTGCCAAAGCCCAGACTGTGGGGACTGCATGGTTGTCAGCATTGAAAAACTGAGCGAGCAAGAGNGCGAGATACTTCTACACTACCTTCTTTAGTCCCTTTTCTCTATCTATGGTGATGATAGATCCAGCGTGGTTGACAGTGGGATAAGCAAGAGCCATTTTGGCAAAACAAATTTGGGTGAAATAGCTCAGATACCCATAAAACGCAAAGTGTGACTCTCATCCACCTATCGATCGGAAGAAAAGTAATGATCTACCTGTGGTTCGGAAGAAAAGCAACCATTTGCCCAGCCTCTGCAATCAACCAGCCGCCCACCCCTTTCTTCATGCTGGATCATAGCATTTGTTTTGGACCTGACATGGAAAAAAGTGCAATGGTGCATCCGTCTGAGACATAGTGAATGACAAAAATCATGTCATGCATCAATGCTAAATGGTATGTGGCAGGATCATGACCTTTTTTTAGTGTTTCTGGGTTCCTAAGGTGTTTTCTGTGTAATCTTGGCATATGCGTTGTTTTATGTACGACATTGTCATATGTGTTGTTTTCTGTGTGGCATTGTCATATGCGTTATTTTGTGTAGGACATTGGTATATCAGCTATATAGTTTCGAAAACTGGGTATATCGTGACCGAACCCAAAAAACGGTCCTTCTCGCCCACTGTTTGTGCCAAAGCCCAGACTGTGGGGACTGCATGGTTGTCAGCATTGAAAAACTGAGCGAGCAAGAGGACCTAATTGTCATCATTTCTTAGTAAGGTGGCATCCATGGTCATGATTCCGTGACAATGCTGGAACCCCATTCATGTGGCTCCACGAGTGATGAACACTCAGAGGAACGTGCTACTACTCTCCTTCTGGGCCATGACATGTGTACCCGGATCAACTTGTGTGAGTGAAAAGGAGGAACAACTAGTTGCGGACCCTATGAAAAGAAGGAACCCTAGATGGCCACATACCTATTTGACGTAGGAGAGAAAGAGGCTCCTTAAGTCACTCTTTTTCCCATCAACTTTTCTTGGGCCTGTGACTTAGTGAGGCAGAGCGTGTTGTTGGAGATGTTTACACCATTCCTTTCATGGAGCACCTACCACAGGGTTGTAGTAGAAGCCGTGGGGTCACACTACAAAGCCTCATACATCCTCCAAGCCACCCAACCCTTCTTCCACGCAGGATTGCTGCGTTCAAATTTGAGGATGTAGCAGTGGCCTTTGGAATAGTGGGACATAGTCATGTGTTTGAACTTGCTTGTAACACAGGCACAAAGTAGCCAGGTGCTCCCCTTGGTGTTGGCATTAGCACAAGTGACGTGGAAACACACAGGCTCACTTTGAATTCACTTTAAATTGAGGCAATTATCAATCGCATGGTCCTCAACATATGCACGAGCAGCATCCATGTTGTCGAACACCATCCCCTCATTTGGTTCCTTCTGCATTTTCTTGCGCTTCTTAGGGGTGTGACATGATTTGTCGTCCAAATGACCTATCTAGAAAAGCATTTAACAGGACAAGAATCGTGAATGTCAAGTGTAACAAAATCATTCGTATGCCATTTACCGTTGCAAAGAAAATAAAAAACACAACCACGAAACAAGACATGAGTTACCAAGGTATCCATGTGGGAGGGACACGATGCAACGGTGTCCCATGCTATAGCTAATTGATCAGGCCTCTCGGACATCTACAGACCCCGGAGCACGGGGTGGCTCATCAAGGGGTTCGTTCTTTGGGAGGGCGTCCCTGTCGTCCAACCTTCTCTGAAACCAGTCATCGTTTTATCCTGCTCCAACCAAAACATGACATCATCAAGCGTACCTGATGTGTCGTTCGGTGGAATGTTATCAGGGTACCACTGTAGAGGAGGTTTGAGAGAGGATGTTGGATCATTCTCTGTGGCCAGACGCCACGCCTCACATGAGGAAACCATCTCAAATGGCGAGCATTTTTTCCACAATCTAGTACACTCTATGTCCCTTCTACCCGCCTGAATAATCGCACCAGTGTACTCTACGAAGTGGACCACCATAGCGCAGTCACATAGGATGCAACTGCAACAGAGGAATGGTTGGTGGCAGCCGCGACGGCATCAACGAAGACCAAGCAAGACTGGATGAAACTGGATGAATTGCAGAACCACGGCGCTGGGGCATCATGTTCCATAGCCTGACAAGTGAAGTATGGTGATCCATGGAGAGGTGAGCGCGCTGCCCCCGGCAACGTACGTTGGAGCATGCCATCTCGTTCCCCTACGCATGTCTTTGGTGAACACCGATTGCAAGAAAATGACTCCAACATGTGAACAAGGTTGCTCATGATAGGGTCTCCCGGCTTTTACCACAGGGCGAGCTATCAGAGCGTTAAGCATTGCAATCTTTATGGCCCGTTTACGATGAACTAAGCTAGCCTGGAAAATCACAAGTTTGACAGAACGTATCCATGCCAATGCATGAATGCCTGCCGGTTCCTGGCGCGTGATAGTGAAACGTGTGTTTTAATGGAGCAATGATAAAGTTTACCGTCACAAGACGTTCATGTCAATGTTTGGTTTGTGGAATGTAATGACGTGCATGCAGATGGAACATGTAGGTCAAGAGAGTGTTTCCCCATTTTCACAACAAATGAACTCTATCCAACCAGATAAAATTGAGTAAAATCTGAAAGTATGTTCATGGCGTAGGACATTCGTCTTTGACATGCGTGCATGCATGACGTGAGCATGGACGAAAACAACCGTGAGTTTTGTACAAAGTGTGAAAGCAATACCCGTTAACCCTTCTACTGCACAAATGAATAACATACCGTCACATTGAGTGCCCAACAATTCAGAGGGGTATATGGGGCTTATTGTTCCAAGGCTAGGGTGAATGAGGCTTAGGGCGGATGGTGCTTTTTATTTCCAGAGGGAGGGAATCAGGTCTATTCTCCAAAAGGAGGGGTACATAGTCATTCTTCCCTAAGTTGGATTTGCATGTGGTGATGGAGATGAAGTGTGACATTACCAAAGGACATGTGCCATGCCTTCGTCAATCCTTGTAAACGTAAGGGAAAGTGATATGTGCATCAGGCTTGATGAGAATTAGTGGTTTCTTTGGGATTGAGAAGATGGGCTTAGTGTAAGTGTCGATCATTGCTAGTTAAGTAAAGACATTTGTGTAGAATCAAGCTTCTCATAGGTAGTGGTCGAAATGCTTCTGGTTTTGTGGTTTTGCATTTGGGACAATGTGTACAGTCCTTTTTAGGGTGAGTAATGATTCAAATAAAGT
>SZWC01004705.1:48037-62680 GCA_023375785.1 Penium margaritaceum | reverse complement strand
TGGTGCTGGTGGTGGTGGTGGTGGTGGTGGTGGTGGTGGCAGCGGGTGTGGTGGTGGTGGTGGTGGCGGCAAAGGTGGCGGTGGTAGCGGCGGCGGAGGCAGCAGTGGTGACGGAGGTGTTTCTATTTCTGTTGGTGGTGGTGGGTGTGCTGGTGGTGGTGGTGGTGGTGGTGGTGGTGGTGGTGGTGGTGTTGGTGGCTGCGGTGGCGTTGATGGTGGTGGCTGTGGTGGTGGTGTTAGTGGTACTGGTGGTGTTGATTGCAAGTAATTTACATGGAGGTGTGACTGTCGTGGTGCTGGTAGTGGTTGTGCGACCGAGATGCATGCATCGTCTCTGTGGAGAACTGATGCAGTCGTTTTGAAAACTTCTGTCTCTTGCTGGTGATGACGCTGAGATCCTGATCCTTCCCTCCAATTTTTTTTGCTACTCCAACGTGCGGCACATGTGTTGACATGCCAAGATTGATCGTGGCTGGCAGGGACGGCTGTACCAATGTTGCTAGAAGTGATGCTTCTGCCACACCTGGTGTGGATGGTTGCAGAAATGTCTGCTCCGACATTGTGCCAAGTGGTGCAGGTGCTTGAGCAGGTGATGCAAAATCTCCATTTCAGATGAAGCTGACCAGCTGTGACATCACTGGCTGTATGCCTCCCAACAGGTCTGGCCTCCACCTGCAGTTCTCCTCACAGCATTCCAGAGCAAGTCGTGCGAGGACCCGCAGCACCGGCTTTGGCCACTCCGGCACACTTCTTCTTGCCCTCTCCTTGAGAATCAAGACTGCCGTAGACACATCATCAGCAGTCCAGCAATCGTCCAGGGCTTTGAGGCAATCCAGTCGTGTTGCTGCAACACCCATGACCTGCAATGTCACGAGTCCAAACTGGAACACCATGGCCTTCATGGCCTTCTCCCCTTCTGTCATTTCACCACCCTCTTCTTCTGCGATGGAGCTACTGCTGCTGCTGCTGCTGCTGCTGGCACTGCTGCCTTCCGTGCTGTTCCCTGAGCTCAAAACAGGCTCCCACTTTCGCAACCGCGAGCGCCGCCGTCCGGATCCCACATCCTTCCAAAGCTTCCTTAGAAGAGCTTTTGGATCAGCACTGAGCTTCTCTAATCCAGCTAGCGAGATGCGGCATTGGCCTGTTGTGTCAAGGAAAACACAGTCCGTTCTCAAGCAGGGGACTGTGACTGACACAGGACGATGCTGACGCTGATGCTTCTCTCGCATTTGGAAGGCAATCAGACCATCGCACACATCTGCAATCGCCCTCAGCCGCTGTTTCCATGTCATTGGTTCAGGACCAATCGCACAGCTCAGACGCTGCTCAAGGGTTCCCATGCAGTTGGAGAAGTTGTAAACCAAAACCTTGTTCTCCAAGCAGTATCCAATCAGGCTGGCAACAGCAGGATGCAAGGAAGGTGCAATCTCGACGACACGGGCTCCAAAGTCAAAACCCTCCAGCCAAGGGAAGCCAGCATTCAATTGCACTACTGCAACCTGGCAGCTGAAGAGGATTCCAGAATAAGATCTTCCAAGGGGTAAGGATGCAAGGAGGTGGCGATCACTGAAGCCTTCTGTTGCTTCTTCCAGTTGCTGAGGAGAGAAGCGAACGACCGGAGGGCGCCAGGTTGGTTGGATGGATTGCAGGACAGGGAGGTTCGAAGGTGATTGCAGGGGTGGGAGCTGAAGATCCAGGGTACCTTCTGTGAAGGTCAGAACAGACGACAACTCATCGAGCATGCACTCCAGCTCAAACTCCCCATCCCTCTCACAAACGGTGGTCATCCTGGCGGTGCCAGTTCCTATGCCCAAACTACCTAGCTGTGGTTGTAAAGCTCCTTCATTCTCTGACTCAAGTTGCTCGTTCTCCACGCTCTTGTCCCCACCCTCAGCCTTTCTCCCACCTTCTTCTTCACAGGGAAGATGCGTAGAGGGCGATGGCATCATGGCTTCCAGAGCAGATGCAGCACTGGAGGAGCTGGATGAGGTGGGGATTCGGGAAGGGGGCGGAGCAGGCGGGAGCACATGACCGGGACAGGTTTCCAAGTTTTCTGCCTCCATGATGTGATAGAATGGAACATCCTGTGCGCCGGGGGTGGTGTTTGCATCATTGCGGAGTGGAAATCCTAGAGTCCCCCTGCCCTTTGCCCCAGGAGATGATGACACGACACTGGAACCGATGCCGGGTGAAACAGCAGCTGGTCGACCGGTGGGGAGGATAAGAATCGGGCCAGACTCTGTGCTCTTGTCCGAGCTGCTGCGCGACATCACACGCAGTTCCGTTTCTTCAACCTCTCGAATAGACTCAGTGCTCTGGTAGGCTGTACTTGGTGAGAAAGACGATGAGAGATGAAGCCGGGGAGTCGCTCTGGGGGACCTTAAAGGGAGGGAGAACAGGGAGTGCGTTCGGGCCGGTCCATGTCCCACATCCGCTTGCTCTGCATGGCTCCCCTTCCCATGCTTCCTGCTGTGGTGGCCCATGGCAGTAGGCTGCCTGCTTTCACGGCTGTGGTCGTGGCCCCACTTCACACCCCATACCCGACCTCTTTCCCCACCCGGCTTCTCCCCAGGAGGCAGAACAAATGGCTTCTTTGACTGTTGCAGAAGATCCGCAGCCGCAAACGCCAGTGCCTCACGCGCCTTCTCCATCTCCACCAATGCTCCCTTGAGCTCTTCCTTGTCGTAGACGCCCACAGAGCACTCTGTTCCATCCTCATTCATGAGGGATATCGTGGGCACAGTCACCTGCCGGATCGTCTTCATCCCCTCCAGAGCGACGATCTCACATCCCCCAGGCAGGGAGAACATGAGCGAGTCCAGGAGCGCTGACAGGTGGGCACGATGGCTGTTGGAGCTGCTCGCAAACACAGTATTCCTGCAGCACATGATGCAGCAGGAGGGAAGCCACGAAGAACATACTTACGAACTGGCAGCTTCCAGAAGGGACCCCAGTGGGAGGGATTCTCTGCGTTGACGACCTAGAAAAGAAAAAATGCAGAGTTACTAGGCACCCCGTTTGAGTCGAATTTAAGAGAAATTTCTCCCTGTGGCTAAGAAATTGTGCATTCAAATTTATGAATGCCGTAAGCCCTGTCTTCCAAATGTTGATTCCAATGAGCCCCGTGTTGCAGGTGGCTTACTCCATCCGCCACTGTGGGTGTAGCGCCTGGAGTCCATCATTTAGTTCTGCATTTCTGTGTATCTTCTCGCGATTAAAAAATGGAGTTTATTCTGTTTCACCAATTCTCTTCTCTTCTGAACATTTCCTTTCACAAGAAGCACCAACCAGATCTGCTCGATGGACAGCCTCTCCAATACCTCGTTATACATGATGTATTGGAGAGGTACATTGTGGCAGGGTACATTGTGGCAATCCCATCTGCGCCATGTTCACAGGGCATGTAAAGATTTCACAATACACCCTGCGGTGCATTTGGCCATCATCATTGGCCCAACAGGGCATCTGGAACTTAAAAAAACGGAATGCTTGGCATATTCAGATCAATTCATGGCAGACAGGGTATGCCGTGCTAATGACCTCCAAAGGCGGGGTACCTAAGTATTTCCCTGAAGACAAAGATCTATGATCATGGTGGTCATCATGGTAGTGACTGTCCATCACTGATTTTCTTCTTCTTCTTCTTCTTCNCGAACTGGCAGCTTCCAGAAGGGACCCCAGTGGGAGGGATTCTCTGCGTTGACGACCTGGAAAAGAAAAAATGCAGAGTTACTAGGCACCCCGTTTGAGTCGAATTTAAGAGAAATTTCTCCCTGTGGCTAAGAAATTGTGCATTCAAATTTCTGAATGACGTAAGCCCTGTCTTCCAAATGTTGATTCCAATGAGCCCCGTGTTGCAGGTGGCTTACTCCATCCGCCACTGTGGGTGTAGCGCCTGGAGTCCATCATTTAGTTCTGCATTTCTGTGTATCTTCTCGCGATTAAAAAATGGAGTTTATTCTGTTTCACCAATTCTCTTCTCTTCTGAACATTTCCTTTCACAAGAAGCACCAACCAGATCTGCTCGATGGACAGCCTCTCCAATACCTCGTTATACATGATGTATTGGAGAGGTACATTGTGGCAGGGTACATTGTGGCAATCCCATCTGCGCCATGTTCACAGGGCATGTAAAGATTTCACAATACACCCTGCGGTGCATTTGGCCATCATCATTGGCCCAACAGGGCATCTGGAACTTAAAAAAACGGAATGCTTGGCATATTCAGATCAATTCATGGCAGACAGGGTATGCCGTGCTAATGACCTCCAAAGGCGGGGTACCTAAGTATTTCCCTGAAGACAAAGATCTATGATCATGGTGGTCATCATGGTAGTGACTGTCCATCACTGATTTTCTTCTTCTTCTTCTTCTTCTTCTTCTTCTTCTTCTTCTTCTCCTTCTTCTTCTTCTTCTTCTTCTCCTTCTTCTTCTTCTTCTTCTCCTTCTTCTTGTTCTTGTCGTTTTCGTTGTCGTCAACGGCAACGACAACAACATTGACAAGGAGCAGGAGGAGGAGGAGGAGGAGGAGGAGGAGGAGGAGGAGGTGGTGGTGGTGGTGGGGGTGGTGGCGGTGGTGGGGGTGGTGGCGGTGGTGGGGGTGGTGGCGGTGGTGGGGGTGGTGGCGGTGGTGGGGGTGGTGGCGGTGGTGGGGGTGGTGGCGGTGGTGGGGGTGGTGGCGGTGGTGGGGGTGGTGGCGGTGGTGGGGGTGGTGGCGGTGGTGGGGGTGGTGGCGGTGGTGGGGGTGGTGGCGGTGGTGGGGGTGGTGGCGGTGGTGGGGGTGGTGGCGGTGGTGGGGGTGGTGGCGGTGGTGGGGGTGGTGGCGGTGGTGGGGGTGGTGGCGGTGGTGGGGGTGGTGGCGGTGGTGGGGGTGGTGGCGGTGGTGGGGGTGGTGGCGGTGGTGGGGGTGGTGGCGGTGGTGGGGGTGGTGGCGGTGGTGGGGGTGGTGGCGGTGGTGGGGGTGGTGGCGGTGGTGGGGGTGGTGGCGGTGGTGGGGGTGGTGGCGGCGGCGGCAGCGGCGGTGGTGGTGCCGGTGGTGGTGGTGGTGGTATTGGTGGTGGGTGTGGGTATGTTGTCGTGGTAGTTGTGGTGGTGGTGACGGTAGTGAAGGTAGTGAGGGTGGTGGTGGTGGGGGGTGCTGCTGGGGCTGGTGCTGGTGTTGGTGCTGGGTCTGCTTCTGCTTCTAGTGTTTCTACTCACGCTGGTGGTGCTGCTGCTGCTGGTGCTGGTGTTGGTGCTGCTGATATTGCTGGTCGTGATTCTGGTGCTAGTGCTGGTACTGGTGCTGGTGCTGGTCCTGACCCCGGTGGCGGCGGCGGCGGCGGCAGCGGTGGCGGCGGCGGCAGCGGTGGAGGCGGCGGCAGCGGCGGTGGTGGTGCCAGTGGTGGTGGTGGTGGTGGTGGTGGTGGTGGTGGTGGTGGTGGTGGTGGTGCTGGTGGTGGTGGTGTTGGTGTTGGCAGTGGTAGTGGTGGTTCTGGTGGTGGTTCTGGGAGCAGTGGCAGTGGCGGTGGCAGCTGTGGTGGAAATGGTTGTGGTTTTTACTTTCTTCATCGTGGTCTTAATGTTCGTGGTTGTGGTTTTTGTAATGGTGTTGCTGCTGTTGCTTGTCTCAAGAACTGCTCCTTCTGTTGATTCTGTTGTTGCTGCTGCTGCTGCTGCATACTGTGGGTGATGACGGTTTTGCTGGTGCTGGTTCTATTAAGTCTGGTGGTTATGGTGCTGGTTAAGGCAATGTTGCTGGTGTGGGTGGTGTGGTGATAGTGGTGGTGTACATGGAGATGCCGATCACGGTCGTGGTGGCGGTCTGGGTAATGGAAGAGGAGGAGGAAAACGAGGAGGAGGAGGAGGAGGNTACTAGTGGTGGTTTCGGATGGTGAAAGTGCCAGCACTCTGTTGAGGGACGGAGGTTTGTACTTGTGAAAAGTGTGAAGGCTGCTGAAGGCTGCTTTGCACCAGACTAAACAGGCATGCTCACCCTTTTCTGGTCGCAATGCAGAGGCGGGAACCATGAAGGCTGTTCATGGCCTCGACCAGCCCCTCCTCCCTCGTCCTCCGCCGCAGAATCTTCCCCGTGCAAGTCACCTGGACACAGGGAAAAGTTGGCACCAGAGACATGATGAAGCACCACACACCAGCGTCCCAATTCCCCGAAACATGTGGAAGAAACTGTTTGGATGAGGGCTGAAAAGTGCCCTTGGCGAAGTCACCGTCCTGCATGGCGCGTTCCGTTTCACGAGAGAGAATGGCATATTGTGGTGTCATGCAGCGGGTAATGCAAAGTTCTTGCACCTGACTGCATAGGTCACGAGGCATCAGCAGCTTGCGTGCTTAGTCTAGCCATCATCCTGATTCACGAGAAGCACGCAGACATGGTCCCCATCGAACGCACGTTCTTCAGTGGGTTCCACCAGGCCAGGCTGAGTGCAACTTAGCAGGCGGCTTTCCACCGACAAGACCAGAGGATACATGGGGCTCAGTCGAAGTTTTTAGCTGCAGGACAAACCTCCTTGGTAGAGTGCCTTTTTCTTTTCTACACGTGTGTATTCAGCCCTGGCAAGAGACCATTCACATGTATTACCTTGCGCGTCCGAGCAAATGCAAGGAGCGGCCTGAAGACACTCTCTCTCAGCCACTTTTCATAGTCTGCGATGGCCTTGTCGTCGACTTGGCTCACTGGCAGCTCCATGCCCACTGCACATCGACATCAGTCAGCCAACAAACATCGGCGCACGTGCATGGGTTTGCGATTGTTATGCACTGGGATTCGAGGGAATCGGAGGATGCATTGTGTGTTCCATGCTCCACGAATTTTGGACCACGATGAACATGAAACACCGTCTGCAGATGAAGGCTCCATGAGACATTGTGAACAGCCCAGCCGGCACATGATGCCATGGGGAAGAACAGGGGAGCGTGTGCACCGTCACTGCATCCCTTTGCTTGGACGGTTTGCAGGACGTCTAAATGAATGCACTCACGCGCGCACGGCACCTCCGTCACGACGTGGACCAGCGTAATCTTCACCTCCTGCTTGCGCCTGGTGCACTCTGATATTGCCACCGATAGAGCCTCCAGATTCGAACCCGCGTCCTCCTTGCTCACCTCCACTACCCACGTCACCTTCGTCTCCGACCCGTCCCCTCTGCGTCCTGGCTCTCCCTCCTTCGTATCACCTCCTTTCTCCCCTCCTCCTCCCCGCCTTGCTCAATTACCTCCTCCATCTTCTCGACGTCCTACTCCGAAACCTCCCCGCCCACCTTTTCCCTCACCGTCTTTTCTGTTGCTGCTGTTCATCTTGCACTGACCGCAAGAACCCTCGTAATCTTCGACATGACTGGCCAGCGCCACGCACCCTTTTACGATTGAGGGCAGGGCTACAGAGGCAAGTGCAGAGCTTCTGTACTCGAGCGGCACTTTGTTACAGTGCCCCTTGGCTTCTCCTTCTTGCCCACAGCGCCACGGAGAGACTTCCGCCCCTGACGTCTGGGCCAGAGATCAGACCACAGTCCCCTGCTGCTCCTCGGCGAAGGCACTTCGGCCACATTCCCTTGGGTGTCAAGCCCACACGCTCTCGGAACTTTCCTTATACCTAGGATTTTGATGACATGGAGGTCGAAAACCTCATGTGCAACTTGCACGACACGACCGAAAGCCGACTCGGTCGTGCGACCCGTGCCGTCCATGCGACTTCAGGGACGGAAGATCCGCTCGTCTTGACACCATGCAGCAGCGATCTGTGCCTCTGCGACTCGGATGCAGCATTCCTTCCGGAATCTCGCCAACGCGATGCGCCTGCAGGTTGAGTAGGACGGATATCATCTCAACTACTAAGGGCCCATTCAGTTCTCTTATTGACCAAGACTGTCCTCCAAACCTTTACTAGTGTGACTACAGAAATTCTGTGGCTGCCCTCCAGTTTTTCTGTGGACCCGACTTCGACCCAGGTGAGGCTCACTTACTCTGACCGTCTACGGTTGGACGACTTCGCATGGTCACGCGACGACACCCAAACTCACCCTCATCCGGCGGAAGGGGACGGTGGCACAAAGATTTACAGAGAACTGGGATGCTAGTGGATGGAGTACAAAATGAAGAGATTGACAAATAGATCGATTATTATGTTTATTGTTGCTACCACTCCCGGGGGAATGGAGAGTGGCATAGAGCCCCATGTGACAGCGAGAGTCGGGAAGGACAAGAAAGCAGGGAAGCTATGAGGAGAGTCATACATATGACAACAACTTGGTGTAAAGATTCAAGCAGCGAATGAGGTGAATGATATCCCAACGAGAACCTTGGGGGTGGGGGGGCAATGCATATGAGGAGAGCAATGAGGGGCAACACGCCAATGGTGACCAGAGGAGCCTAGTAACACAATTGCTCAGCTCAACCATGTAGTAACCAAAAGAACTGCTCCATGTTGCAAGCTCACTCTAGTAGATTTTCACCACATTAATAAGCGGCTTTCAACCTGGGATACTGATTCTAAGGATGTGGTTATGGCATAGGGGAGGAGGACCACGAGGTCGATGTGGGGAACCAAATGTCTGTAGTGAGTTGGTTCTAATATTGAACCTGTAGTGGGCCTAGATCACGCAAAGAAAGCGAGGTCCTCAAAAGAGAGGAATTAATTCAGCAAGAAGCACTGTATACCATTTAGAAAAATGTAGGGAAATCGGCCCCGCATCTCATGAAACATTGGAATTCCTCCAAACATTGCAATGTTAAGTGAGGCAACTTGGTGGACAGGCGAGCACAAGAATAATGTGACGCTAGGGGTAAGGAGAGCTCATAAGGGAGGGTAGATGTGTGAAGTTGCCAAAGAGCAAGCACATGAAGGGATGGAATAGGAAGAGTTAGGCAGGGAGGTAGGCAAGGAAAGCAGGGCACAATAGCATGGTAGAAAAAGAGAAGCTTGGGGATATTGTTAATGAAAGTATTCTTGGAGGTTGTCACGGGAGGGCTAGCAGTGGAAAACGTGGCAGGGAGACCCCTGGTGCCTGAAGGGACAGGGGGTCAAGGTGATGAATGGAGCGAGGGGTGAGGGGAGGGGGGTACCCGGAGTCAAACCAGGCTAGAGGAGAGGAGGATCGAGCGAAACTTGGAGCATACATTGAGAAGACAAACAGATCACGCAGAGGAGAATGAAAAGGTTTGGTGATGAAGAGAAAAATTCAGAGAGAGAGGGGAGTTGTGAGGGCAAGCATGCAAAATCAATGAACCGAAGGAATCCAACCAAGTGGACTCGTATGGAGAGGGGCCACCCTTGGAGCGTGGTGATAAAAGAAGGCATTGCCGGCCACCCTCTTGTGATTTCATGAGAAAATTCAAAAATCAACATGTGATCATAGCTTCTAGCGCGTGAAATAAATGTATCCAAGCGCTCTCTAGCCCCTTCCAACCGGACTTCACTTCCAAGAAATCATCATCTTGTACCCGTCTTTGCCAAAGGTTGTTGATCTCAGGGTACAAAAGAATAGAGAAGAATTCTCATTGTCTACCAATAATTGGCCATTCAAAAAAATGAAGTATAGATGCATAATCTGTAGGGGAAAGTTTTCCATCAACTTTAAGTAATGCAGTGCATGCATGCTCACATAAAAAATTCGCCGTCTTTGGTATCAAGAAATGGGTTGGAGACGGAGAGGGAGAGAGAGAGAGAGAGAGAGAGAGAGAGAGAGAGAGAGAGAGAGAGAGAGAGAGAGAGAGAGAGAGAGAGAGAGAGAGAGAGAGAGAGAGAGAGAGAGAGAGAGAGAGAGAGAGAGAGAGAGAGAGAGAGAGAGAGAGAGAGAGAGAGAGAGAGAGAGAGAGAGAGAGAGAGAGAGAGAGGTAGAGAAAGAGGGAGATAGTGAGGAATAGAGAGAGTGTGTCATGGAGGGAGAGAGAGAGAAATGAGAAGAGAGAGAGAGAGGGAGAGAGAGAGAGAGAAAGAAAGAGAGAGAGAGAGAGAGAGAGAGACAGAGAGAGAGAGAGGTGGAGAGTGATAACGACATAGTGAGTGGAAGAGTGAGAATTTGAGGTTGAGAGCATGGGAGAGAGATAGAGAGAGAACATTGGGATAGAGAGAGAACGAGAGAGACAGAGAGAGACAGAGAGTTAGCGATGGTGGGAAGTGGAGAGGGAGACAACACGTATAAGCTACGTTAAAGTTAGAAATCATCCCCCATGTGTGCCAGTATTGCAGTTGATAGTTGGTTTAGTATGTTATTAGTGGGAATAGAGGTTTGAATCTCGGACCAACACCTTGTACTTTGTCTCCAAAGCACCCCTTCTTTTAGACTGGGTCGGTTCCACACAAATCTTAGGACGGGTCCTCCGTTTGGTATCCGTCTTTTCTATCATAAATACCTGTTTGGAACTTAGGCTGAACTCCAAATCTCTGGTTGCCAAGAGAAACAAAGGCGAGGACGGTTTCCTCTACTCAGCCCGAGATCGACTGTTTTGGTCATGGGTTTTCCACCATTGGTTGGTAAAAAGCTTTTATCGGTATCTAGAATGATTTTAGTTATATGAAATATCCAAGAATCCATATTTCTTAAAATGAAGATGGGGATAATTGATCATTTTCTAAGCACATCATGGGGTCTCCCTTGTTGAGAAACACCAGTTTCAGCGGTCGGGTTCTACTTAAATCTCCTTCTGGGTATCCTAAACTACTTGGGGAATTCTCCTCCAAGTCAATGGGCTCATATCTTGTCACTAGCCAGTGACCCTTCATCTTCCAGAACATCTTCTGTTATGTTCTGTGTATGCCCCTGGTCCAATCAGCGGAAGATCTAGACTGGGTATGCACTACGCTTGTAGCGCAAGTCCCCCAGCGACATGCAAGAGAGGCTGAGAGAGACAAGGCATGCACTACTCATCCTTGTGGAGTAAGTCCCCTTGGTCTACTCTTGGTAGTCTACCTGGTGCATGCCCCTTAGGACAACTTCCTACAGCCTAGTGGGTGAAGGTGTCGTCTCGCAAGTGAGAGGTCCGGGGTCGAATCCTCCTGGGACCAAATTTTCCTTGTGACTAAAAAGGGCCAAGGAAGCTTCCTAGAAGCCTCTAAGGTCCAAGGTGGATCAAGCGCCACTTGGCGGTCACAGAGGGTGCCATGTCATCAAAGCTGATGACACTGTCTAGGGTGGCCTTGGGGGGAGGTCCCTCCAAGGAGCCACTGGGAGCACTGACCAGAGACTATATAAGGCCTGTCATTTGCATGTGATAATATCATCATCTCTTACTCTTGAGACTTGGGAGAAAACTAATCCCTTGTTGGCCACCAAGAAAGAGTGTAAAGAACAAGTGCAAGTGCACACTTTGGTGTGTAGCATTGCCAGTTGGGTGAGAGTTTGGAACACTCTCCGGCCACGGTTGGGACAAGCTAAGTGAACCTTTCAGTGTGGAAACACCACTCCGTGGGTGATCTCTACCTTGGTTGAAATACCAAGGGCGGTCGGCGGTTTGCCTGTCGGCGCCGTTTGCTCTAGACCGTGGCCAAGTGCGGAGTGACAAAGGGTTATGGGCCCACACTGATCGGGAAACTTGGTTCTTTGTACCATCGCTCAGTTCACATGACAGGTACCTCCGCAGCAGACAAGACACCACTGCTCCATCTGCTTCATCGTCGGTCCACTTGGACCAAGGTACGCATTGTGAGAGACCAGACGCGGGTTGGACCCGTGGTCCACTTTTGCTCTCCACGGACAAGGAACGAGGATACGCTCTGCCATTGTTGGTNGAACAGCAGAGACTAAGTGAGCATCCTTGACCACACCGCAATCATGCCGGGGGGTCAAGAGATCATTCCAGTCACCTCACGGCCCGCCGAGTTGGGTGCGGCCAACGCCATCGCACGCTTCGATGGCAAAGCCTTCGGCACGTGGAAATGGCAGTTTGAGGTGGTGATGCGCATGCGCGGGTACCTCAACATGCTGAAAGGGACAGAGGTAGCACCGGAGGACGAGGTAAGCGCGGAATACGCAGGGTGGCAAGAGCGGAATGACATCGCTCTCGCACTCCTCGTCACGTCCATAAGCCCCTCCCTAATCTCCCACATCGAGGGGTGCACGACGGCAGCTGAGGCTTACACCAAGCTGACGAACGTGTACCAGTCAACTTCCCTCGCCAATCAACTCTTCATTCTGCAGCGCCTCATCGGGCTGCGGGTGGGCGAGGGGGAGTCCATCTCGGACTTCCTCCAGCAGTTTGAAGGACTGCTTCAAGAAGCCCGCGCCATGTCCTGGCAGCTCGACCAACAGATGCAGGCCATGATTCTCCTCATGGCCTTGCCGCCAAGCTGGAGCCCCATGATCACCACCTTGGGTGGTTGGGAGGAGTCGGAGTTCACGTACCCTCGTGTCTCCGAGTTTGTCCGGAACGAGGCCATGCGGCGCAACAACGGTGCCATCAACAACGCCGCATACGCGAGTGGCTCGGGAGGCACCTCCTCTCATGGCAACAGCAGAGGCAATGGCGGCGGGAAGAGCGGCAAGAAGAAGGGCAAGTGCCACAATTGTGGCAAGGCCGGGCATTGGGCGCGGGAGTGCCGCGCACCAAAGAAGGAAGGAGGCGGTGGTGGGAGCAGCAACGTGAGTAAGAAGGTGGACTCAACTTCCATGAGCATGATGGCCGAGAGCAAGGCCCCTCCCAAGGGCTCTGCGCTGCTGCGGCCGGGAGCCTTCGGGCTCGACAGTGGCACGGACTACCACACCTCTCGCGAGGCATGTGGCTTCTCGTCCCTCACACCGTCCACGGCCAAGTTCCGGTGCGCCAACGGCGGCATCGAGTACGCGGCTGGTGAGGGAGAGAAGGTCGTGCACACGCGGCTCAACGGAGCCGACAAGGAGTTGCGGCTGCAGAACGTCGTCTACATGCCAACTTTNGAACCTCCTCTCCGTCTCACGGATTACGGATCACGCGATGACGGTGGTGTTCACACAGAAGGAAGCCGTCATCCTCAAGAACGAGGACGTGACGATTACCTACGCTGCGTCAGACCTTGTCGCCAAGGTGCCACCAACGGATGGGCTCTACGTTCTGCAGACGAAGAGCGCGGAAGGACACGCTGGGGCGGCAGAGGTAGGAGCGGAAGCTGCACCATCGCCGAATGCCAAGACACCATCCATGCCGCCTGCTGTGGCAGCTAAAGACGCGGGAGCAGCAACTGCGAAGCTGTGGCACAGACGCCTTGGGCACGTGGCCGACAGCACCTTGCAGGTCATGTAGGAGCAGAAGCTTGTATGCGGGCTGGAGGGGTGTGAGCTCAAGGGTGGATGCAACGCTGGGTGTGAGGCTTGCCTGAAAGGCAAGACAAAGCGAAAACGCTTCTCCAAAAACGGTCGCAGAGCAGAAGGCATACTCGACCTCGTCCACAGCGACGTGTGTGGCCCCATGCGCACCACGTCCAACGGCGGCTCCAAGTACCTCCTCACCTTCATCGATGATTACTCTCGGAATGTGTGGGTGTACTTCCTCAAAACCAAGGGAGAGGTGCTGGAGCGGCTGCAAGAGTCTGTCGCCATGGTGGAGCGACAAACCGGGCGGAAGGTCAAGGCCCTGCGGAGCGACAACGGCGGAGAGTACGAGGGGTGCAAGCCGTGGCTTCGGGCACACGGCATTGTCCACCAACCTACTACCCCCTACACACCGCAAAGNCTGCAGCGCCTCATCGGGCTGCGGGTGGGCGAGGGGGAGTCCATCTCGGACTTCCTCCAGCAGTTCGAAGGACTGCTTCAAGAAGCCCGCGCCATGTCCTGGCAGCTCGACCAACAGATGCAGGCCATGATTCTCCTCATGGCCTTGCCGCCAAGCTGGAGCCCCATGATCACCACCTTGGGTGGTTGGGAGGAGTCGGAGTTCACGTACCCTCGTGTCTCCGAGTTTGTCCGGAACGAGGCCATGCGGCGCAACAACGGCGTCATCAACAACGCCGCATACGCGAGTGGCTCGGGAGGCACCTCCTCTCATGGCAACAGCAGAGGCAGTGGCGGCGGGAAGAGCGGCAAGAAGAAGGGCAAGTGCCACAATTGTGGCAAGGCCGGGTATTGGGTGCGGGAGTATCGCGCACCAAAGAAGGAAGGAGGCGGTGGTGGGAGCAGCAACGTGAGTAAGAAGGTGGACTCAACGTCCATGAGCATGATGGCCGAGAGCAAGGCCCCTCCCAAGGGCTCTGCGCTGCTGCGGCCGGGAGCCTTCGGGCTCGACAGTGGCACGGACTACCACACCTCTCGCGAGGCATGTGGCTTCTCGTCCCTCACACCGTCCACGGCCAAGTTCCGGTGCGCCAACGACGGCATCGAGTATGCGGCTGGTGAGGGAGAGAAGGTCGTGCACACACGGCTCAACGGAGCCGACAAGGAGTTGCGGCTGCAGAACGTCGTCTACATGCCAACTTTTGCCGTGAACCTCCTCTCCGTCTCACGGATTACGGATCACGCGATGACGGTGGTGTTCACACAGAAGGAAGCCGTCATCCTCAAGAACGAGGACGTGACGATTACCTACGCTGCGTCAGACCTTGTCGCCAAGGTGCCACGAACGGATGGGCTCTATGTTCTGCAGACGAAGAGCGCGGAAGGACACGCTGGGGCGGCAGAGGCAGGAGCGGAAGCTGCACCATCGCCGAATGCCAAGACACCATCCATGCCGCCTGCTGTGGC
>SZWC01004705.1:22006-42972 GCA_023375785.1 Penium margaritaceum | reverse complement strand
TCACACATTCTGTAACAAGGTGCCCGTCTTTGTTTGGCACACTCGGAGCCTCGCCTGACTCTGGCGGCCATACGAGCCTTCTTTCGACTTTCAGAAATCAACCTTACCGTCGAGCTCACCTTTGCTTGACCGCAGATCCGAGGAGGAGGAGCAAGCAAGCGATGCAATTCATGCCGATGTGTGGAGCACACCAGTACGAAGGGGTGCTTTTCTTGCACATGTGTGCGTGAGTTCAGAATACGCCACATAAGTGTGGCTTCCCCTCTTGGCGTAGAGCGTGACGTATGCTCTCCGCCAAGGGGTTAAATCAATAGCGAACCCCGGATGGTGGACGCATTCAACGGTGGTAGCAGATCCAATAAATGCAATTGTCAACACAGTTGTAGCACATCCGATGGCATACAAAACAACGCGGCTGCACCCACCGCCGAGAGCCATCAAGCTAACGTGCCAGCTTGACAAGAGACAAGACATACAATCAATTTGGAAGATCGACAGCCAGGCACTTCTTGCTCTAGGGATTAGGTGCAAAGAGGACACCGGGTACAGGTGCAACTAGGATACCGGCTACAGGTGCACGTAGCTTGTTGTAACAATACAAGAGAGTAGCAGGCTGGGGCCATGATTGGCAAGCCAAACATAATAAGCACCTTGTACATTGCTAATTGTAATGAACCTTTCATAACTTGTATTTTCCAGTTTTGGATTCAACACATCTCTAAGTCTCTATTTCAGCGGCGACAGTGCTCTCCACACACAACGACCTAATCTTTTGAGAGCATACACTCTCACGTCTAGTATGAAAGCCAAAGCCACACGTTGGGTGGAAGTGCTTTCAGAGCTCAATCAACTTCAAGGAGCTTAAGGCATGGAGCATACTTCAAATCCTGTGCACAAGCTAAAGTCGAGGGAGAGAGAGAGAGAGGGAGAGAGAGAGAGAGAGAGAGAGAGAGAGAGATAGAGAGAGAGAGAGGGAGAGAGAGGAGGAGGAGGAGGAGATTGTTATACCACACTTCAAAGCATGCACGCAAGGCAACCTCTGGAAAATATTTCTTTATTTCCAGAGCGTCCACAGGGCATATCATACATGCGTGGAAGATAGTAGGTGACTCCACGCACTTAGAAGACATCATTTTTTCATCCTTGGTTGACAAATCGTTGCCAAAAAAATTATTGTTGTGTAACCACTGCCAATTTATTCTGAGATCTCCATGGCCAAAGAACTACACGTGAGCCATGGAGCAGGATTTGTAGCAGATCGTAGAGCAGAAGAAATCCCTCAAGCTGGAGAATGAGGGGCTCTATCAGTAGATGGCTCACCTGCAGGATGGGACTGACACTCGACAGGTTTGGGTGGCCCGGTCAAGGATTTCCCCAAGACCAAAGCTAAAGGCATTGGAACAATGCAATTCCCCAGTCAAGGGTGCGAGAATTTGGACCTAATTCTTTGCCATGAACAGCTACTTTGAGACTTTGGTCGTCCTCCAGTGGGCAATGCTATGTGTGTGTCATGTATGATGACACTGCTACATGGAGTAGCATTGGAGTGGTGGAGGAAGCTGAATTTGCGGGCCACTTGAAGTGGAGATGGGAACACAAGTGTCCAATATGCACTGTTGTGGTAGTCAAGCGTGAGACAAGCTCAATTGTGCATGCCAACGACATGGGAGTTGTTGGAAAAGGCCATAAGAAACTGGTTTGACGTCATGAATTCATTCATGGTAACACGCAACAAGTTAAAAAAGTTGAAGCAGATTGGCTCGGCCTAGGAGCACACGCGTCGTTTCTTGGGATTGTACTTCAATATTGACAACAAGTGCAAGCCAGAGATGGAGGAGAAGTACCACGATAACTTGAAAGCAGACATAAAATGCACATTGGCACTAAGTGGAATCACAAAGTTCCATACAATAGTGGCTACTGTCGAGCGTTTTACATGCTACGCTACCATCAAGGAGGATTCCATGAGAAGAAGGGGGATTTTTAGCGTCAAACACAGCACCATCAAGTAGAATCCATGGATATCAACGTAGTACAAGGAATCTCACAGTAGAGGTGGGAACTATTGGATTTGTAGAAAGCCTAGACACCACAAGAAGAACTGGAAAAATAAGCGGCATGCAAATGGTAACCAACAGTGAGTGGCGGACGGCCAACTGCTGGGAAAGCTTCTTCCGCATAAAAAAACACCAGTCCTTAAAGTCTTTTGACAACTAGGGGAGTTGTTGACTGTATTTATCCAGAGTGAAGAGAACGAGAGCATTCCGAGAATCCTCCTAAAAACAGAAATTTCATTGGCTGGTTATACACACGGTAAGGGGCGCCAGACTCGCCATCAGAAAAAAACATTGTTGGAGGGTGCCACATCGCAATCATTCTTTAGGGACAAGCTTGCAAAAAGGCTGAGGCTTGCATTGCTACCTGGGAAGTCAACCAAGGCCAAGTTGGTGTAAGAGGAGCTGGAGTACGGGCTGTCTCTCCAACCTTTGAGGGTCCATCTTGGCAAGCTATCATACGAGTGGAACTTGCACTTGTACACGATGGATGCTTATGATGCCATGTTGGGGTATGACTGGATCCATTGGTGGAATCCTACTGTGGAATGGGTATGCCACCAGGTGAACATGAAGGAAATTAGAGAGATGATAGTTTCCCCATTATGGTTTGAGGAGACGAACTCCAAGCCATGCAAGGTACCGTAGTTAGAAGTCATGAAGGGAGTGTTAGGTAGCAACATTGACATGTTATGTCCTAATCTGCCAAAGGGATTACCACCAAAGCAGGACATTGACCACAAAATTGAGCTAAATCTGGGAGCGATTCCAATGGTACATGCTATGTTTTTCATGAATAACAACGAGCTCGGAAATCTGAAGAAGAAGTTTGAGGAACTGACAAGGCAGGGGTTCATCAGGTCATTGGTGTCACCGTATGCTGCACCTTTTGTCTTTGTGAAGAAAACAACAAGGAAGCTACAGATGTGCATGGACGATCGTGTAGTAAACAACGTAAAAAGAAAGAACCGGTATCCTCTGCCAAGGAGTGAGGACTTGTTTTGACCAATTGAGTGGAGCTCAGTATTTCAACAAGATTGACTTGCACTCGGAGCACCATCATATCTGGATTACGGACCAGGATGTGGAGAAGATGGCGTTTCAGACACGATATGGCCATTTTGAGAACCTCGTATTGCCATTTGGTTTGACCAACGCTCCTCCAACATTCATGAGTCTCATGAACATGATATTCCACCCTCACTTGGACCGATTCGTGGTGGTCTTCCTCAACAACATCCTCATCTACTTCCAAACTCTAGAAGAGCATCAGCAACATCTTCAGCATGTGCTAGATGTTATTTGAAGAGAGAAGTTGTTTGCACATATTTCCATTATGAGCACCAAGGGTATTTGCATGGATCCCAAGGAGGTTGAAGCAGCAAAGCAGTAGCCGATACGAAAATGCGTGTATGACATTAAGGTCTTCCTGGGCTTCATCAACTACTACCGGGAGACCATCTAAGGATATGCAGAGAAGGGTACGCCATTGTCTCAACAGCTACAGATGAATCACTAGTGGTAATGGGCAAGGAGCAGAAGATCTTTGAGGAGCTCAATTGTGTGTTGTGTGATGCTCCAATCTTTGTGCATCTAAATTCATCCAAGGAGTGTGTCATGGTGATAGACGCAAGCGACTACACCTTTGGGACGGTGCTGATATAGAATTATGGAAAGGGGTCGTAACCGGTTGCGTATGCATCTCCCAAGCTATGCGGTGCGAAGATGTACTACGCAATCCATGACAAGGAAATGGCGGTGGTCCATGCCTTCAAGAATTGGTGGTGCCACCTAGATTCACGACAATGCGTGGTCTTTACATATCACTATGCCCTCAAAGAAATGAAGACGTAGCCAAACCTCAGTCACCGACAGACTCGCTAGATGGATTTTTGGGAAGGATTTTTTTACTATGAGATCCAGTGCAAGCTTGGGGAGGTCAACCTGATGTATCCTCTACCAAAGAGGCCAAAATTGAGCCTTAATGACATCTCAGAACTTATGGGATCTCCAATCATGCATAGGTTGTTCCAGCACGGCTATGGCTTAGACTGGGTGTTCACAGGAGGTGATATGAAAGATATAGTATAGGATGGACTGTATTCGCAAAGGCGGTAAAAGCAGAGGATTTTCATGCCAGACTATGCGTCCTTGAACCAGGTGTTACTAGAAGAGGCACATGACACCCACTACTTTGGCTTCCATAAGAGGCTCAAAGTCTCGACTCGCCAAGACTGGTGGTTTTCAATGGCAGCTCACTACAAGAGGTTTGTGAGTAGTTGCAGGTGTGCCAACACATCAAGGTATGGAGGACCAAGAAAACAGGGAAGTTGCAATTATTTCCTGTTCCTGAACGACCATGGATGGACATCTCCCTTGACTTCATCGCCGGGTTGCATATGACGCAGCAGAGAAACAACGCAGTCTTGGTGGTAGAGGACCAGTTCTGTAAGATTTCTCATTTTATCCCATATCCCGAGAGCATCACAGCTGCTGCGACTGTTCAAATCCTCAAGGCACCACTTAAAAAATTAACACAAGTGTCAAATCCACTGTCTTCATAAACACAGATTCCACAGTTACACTTCAGGCATGGGTGTCGAATGCACCATTGATGTGAGTGCCGAAATCACTATGGACATAACTTGTTTGGACAAACTCGCCATGTCAGTTTTGATGATATGACATGTGTCCTAGATACTAATTTCATTGAAAACATGGGTTTCAATTACAACCTATTGCTACAAATAGATGTTTTGTATCATATCACCTATTAAAAGCATACAATCTATGTGTGGGATGGTTCTACGGGCAAGTGCATTGAGCGAGTTACTTGATACACCGTAAGCATGTTGTCTGATGTTTGCAAGGCATCTCGACAAACTCAAGGATGGTCATACAGTCAAGTTATTTAATAGACAGCTGACAAGTATGTCTAGAAACAGTCACAGACGGCTGTGGTGCTAAGATGTATGTCCAAATAGTGGAATAAAAGAAAACAATGTCAGTCACCAACATTGACAACCATTGGAAGTTAAAACTTTTTCCTCCGCCCGTAGCGGCATAAGAAGATACTTCCAAAAGAAGAACTAGCAATACTCTAGTGGATGAGTGTGTTACAAGGACAATTTTCTCAAACTTGGAACATGCTAAAGGTGGATGGATTCATCCGCAACCATGAATGGAACACGCTACGAAAGCCCAGTTGGTTGAGTACCAATTCCAAAAGATGCATGAATTGCATGACCACGAGAGTTCAAAGTGTTTTACCAAGTACCAAAGGTAGTCATCTTTTCAATGGATTGAATCATATGATCAATGTCATTTTGCCTTATTCATGTGAAATTGGGTATGTGACATACACAGAGACCATGCACGACATGCACCAGAAATTTGTCCACTAACTTTTGGTGTGTCGATTACAGCATCAAGTTGTTGGCAGGTTTAATGGAAAAAAAATCACAAAGTTTTGTGAAATTCTATTAGGGTGGAGTGACTATGTACCCCTGCTTTTGGACAATAAGTCCCACCCGCCCCTTGGTCGGAACAATAATCCCCATCCGCCCCTCCGTCGGAACGATAAGCCCGATCCGCCCCTCCTTCAGAAGGATAAGCCCCATTCGCCCCTCAGTCGGAGCGATAAGCTCGATCCGCCCCTCCACCAGCATGATAAGCCTCTTTCGCCCGATACAATAAACTACATACACCCCTCAGAAAAGTGGGACTCGTGATGTGACGGTACATCATTCATTTTCTGCTGAATAAGGGTGACCTGGTATCATTATTTCACTTTTCACATGATTTGCTCTTGATTTTGTACAAGCACGCGTCGTGCATGTACTCGAGTCCTATGTTTCACTATGACGACAACAATTACGTAAATTTGGTACTTAAAATGTGCAGTTCATTGTACNCAATAAACTACATACACCCCTCAGAAAAGTGGGACTCGTGATGTGACGGTACATCATTCATTTTCTGCTGAATAAGGGTGACCTGGTATCATTATTTCACTTTTCACATGATTTGCTCTTGATTTTGTACAAGCACGCGTCGTGCATGTACTCGAGTCCTATGTTTCACTATGACGACAACAATTACGTAAATTTGGTACTTAAAATGTGCAGTTCATTGTACGTTTCGTGCTCTTTCATTGGGGGTATGCTTTCATTCATAACATCTTTCGTTTACATCGGGATTCTGTCATTCGACAGGCCGCATGTCTGCATGGCCGTCTTAACAGTGTTTGCATTATCCTCGTCACATTGAGACAACCCCTACGCAAACTTAGGCCGTGAGCTGGCATAGTTAGTGCACTGGAATCCAAACGTGTTCCGGAGCGTAGGAGCCAAGTGGTAAGCGGGCCAATTAGAATGTGTTGATGCACGGTACGACAGGTGTACGTGTTGCAACTTCCGTGGCCCCCTGTGAACAGTTGCTGTTGACATGTCCCTGTCACATCCTTTCAACCGCCGATCGCCATGGGCATGCTGGAGGGTACCAAAAAGCATGGTGTAATACTCGTAGCAGCCGGACGACATGGTCATGCACTACAGTAGCAGACCATGTGCAAGAAGGAACATATCGATGGATAGTTCCCTCATCCTACATGTCAACCTAATCTCGGCCAGTCCGCCAGGAGCAC
Source organism: Penium margaritaceum (assembly GCA_023375785.1). Lineage (NCBI taxonomy): Eukaryota > Viridiplantae > Streptophyta > Zygnematophyceae > Desmidiales > Peniaceae > Penium > Penium margaritaceum. The sequence continues at coordinate 36,273 of SZWC01004705.1, read as the reverse complement.
GCAATGTTCCCGCACGATGCCTCTCAGTCTCATCCAGTGTCATTCAATCTTGCATGGTCGTCGTTCACGTCGTCAACGCTTCCTCCAACCATGTTGCTTCTGCAACTGGCTCCCTCGTGGATGACCAAGTCACGGAGTACACGGATAAGCCTGATGTGGAGGGAAGATGGGATAAAAAGCTAGGTATTTTGTGGTCAAAATACCCTCTGTTTCGGATGGCTTCCCAAGACCATGTGTGGCTTGTTGCCACGCAACCAAGTCATGACGAGAACGCTCCTCGGCCTGCTCAGGCTCCTACACCGCGGTGGTACCCCAATAACCCTCCTGAGGACGACCCATTAGGTGCATTAGACGATTTCATGTTTTGGTTGACTCGGGATTGGGCAGATGACCGGTGGGCCTGGCAATTGGACGAGGCTGACGCCCTCCCACAGAACTAACTCCCAGATGAACCACCCCGTGCTCCGAGGTCCCCCGATGTCCAGGAAGCCGGGCCGGTTAGGTTTAGTATGGGGCCCCGTCGCGTCTTGTCCGTCCCACATGGCCACCTCGGTAATGCTCACTTTTTGTCCATGGTGATTCCTGTGTCTTCTTTCCTTAGGAACATGTAGACCGTGTGATGCATGTACTGTTCTGTCATCCTGCAGTTGCAAGAAAAGTATTGTAAACCCCCTTTTTTGTCTGTCATGTTATGCTATTCTATCATGGACAGGAGACTCTGACAACGAACCATATCACAGCCCAAAGAAGTAGAAGGGGATGCCAAAAGAGCCGGCTGAGGGCATGTCCTTCGACAACATGGACACCGCTCGGGCGTTTGTGGAGGACTGTGCGGTTGACAACTGCTTCAGTCTCAAGTGGGTAGGCAGTGAGCCTACCACGTTCCACGTGACGTGCGCAGAGTCAAAGAACAAGGGTTATACCTGGCTCCTCCGGGCTTGTGTTACAAGCAAGTTTGGACACGTGACTGTGTCCCACTTCTCCGACGGACACAAGTGTGTCCCCACCATTGGCCGCACCAATCTGGCGCGACAGAAGAGGTGGGTGGCTCGTAGAATATCAGAGGCCCTGCAGCATGGCCCCACAGCTTCAACAGCCACCTTGCTGCAGGTACTCCACGAACGAACCAGCGTGAACATTTCCATCAACACGCTCTACAGAGCCAAGACACGCGCCCAAGAAGACTTGATGGGTAAGAAGACCAACACGTGGAGCCTTTTTCCATCGTACATCGAGGAGGTGTGTACAGACGTATGATTTTAAGCCATTGCCATTTTATTCTGAGGCACCTTTATGTGTACTCACATGTGTACATCGACGTGTTGTGTGCAGTTGAAACGCGTGGACTCAGGTACACACGCTATCACACGCAAGGACAAGAACGGTGCCTTCTTGTGGGCTTTTGTCACTCCATGAGCCGCCGGAACCGGCTTTGAACACAGTCACCGGATTTTGATGATGGATGCAACATTTCTCAAAAACGGACACAAGCAGATTCTGTTGCTTGCCAAATTTTTATGCCAATGACCACGCAGTGCCTATGGCGTGGGCACTTGCGCCGACAGAGGATGAGAAGGGATGTAATTTTTTTGTGCTCAGCTAGCCCTCGCTTACCCCATTGCGGTACATTCCGGCACTTGCATCATCACAGACAGAGAGAAGGGCTTGGAGAAAGCGCTACAGAAGTACCTGCGTGGTGTGACACATACCTACTGCGCATGGCACTTGCACGAGAACGTCTGCACTGCCTACGAGAAGAAGGCCGTACACTGGGCATGGCAGTGTGCGCATGCGCTCAATCTCGAGTAATGGCAGAAGGCTACCACACACCTACGCCAAGTAAGTGCCTCTGCATATGCTTACATGTTTGGAAGGGAAGGGGAGGAGGGGAGTGTGGTGGGAGGCGAACCTCTGGAGAAGTGGATACACCTCCACTGCCCTCTAGGCAGAGGAGGCCACACTATCTCCAACGCAGTAGAGATGTGGAACGCGCACATCGCAACACACAGCAAGTTGTATCCGTATTACAATTTTGTTGGCATCTACCCCTTTGCACACCACATGTTCTCTGCTCGGCGTGTCCAGGCTAAAGGTGTGCAAACGTCCCTAGCCCCTACCCAAGCCGACCGACTGCTCCACTGTCATGCAGTGGCACATGAGTACATCGTGACGAAGGAGGGCCCCAACAAGGCAACAGTGGAGGGCCCAAAAAATAATCCGCGCCAGGTTGATTTTCTTGAGAAGACTTGCAGCTGTGGCTAGTGGAAGGAGTTTGGACTGCCTTGTCAACACACATGCATTTTTTTGCTGACCAAGCGCATCAACGCAGAGAACCTGGCTGACCCTGGACTCACCCGCATGGCATTCCGTCGGGCATAAAACAACCCCCTCCCCTCTCCAGTGGTGAAGGAAATGCGACTAGTCAAACCCCTGTGGCTGCAACCGGGACCTAGGAGTGGGAAGGGCCGCCCTCGCAGCGCACAAAAAGACCGTAAGACCTTGCGCAAAAAAAACTTCATTTGCCCACAATGTGGGCGAAAGGGGCATACCAAGACACGTTGCAAAAACCCGCCTGATCCAAACCCTGCACAGGCTACAGCAAGGGGGTATGATGGAGGTCTAGAGGCGGCTGTAGCACAGGCTGAAGCAGCCTTGGAGGCATGTGAAAATGCCTCCATGAGTGCGGATGCTCCACTGGCAGCGTATGCCAGTGGTGACGTGGAGTATGACCCGGAGGCTCCGCCTCGGAATGACGAGGATGATGAGGATGATGGTGCTGAAAGTGATGACTCTGGTGCATACTCCCCTCCTGTTGGTGATGATGGTGAGACGATGATGTAGGATGAGTACACCTATTTGTTGGAGGAGGAGGAGAGAGAGAAGTAAGAGATGTACGAGGAAGAGCCAGAGGAGGTAGAGTGAGGTGAGTGTGTGTTTGGTTTGTCTTTGTGCCTTCTATTAGAGAACTTTCATGCAATGTCAGCTGTGTCCTATGTGTGACATTGTTCACTTTCTCCGAGGGTTGAGTCGTGAAGTATTCGAGGAGATCACGTATCTCACCTTCAGTGTGTGTAAGGTTTGGTCATTGATGCTTCCATAATGGATTTTTCCCAAGCCTATTTCCCTTTGCACATTACGTCCTTTGTCTTGCCATGATGATTAAAAACTGCTACCAAAGATTGGTTCATCAGAGTAAGTGATGTTGAAGAAGACCACAGCACACGGATGTTGAGTGTTCCTTATGTTGACATCTATGTCTCCCTTTGTACATCATAACAATAGCAGATGTACTTTGAATCCGATGTAGAGGAAAACTGTCACAAGCCACTTCATAAAACAACACAGTGGACTATCTGTTACACCTGTAGAACCAACCTAAACCAGCTAAACAGATGACGATAACATGCACTCACAATTGTTTTCACTCCTACATTGGTCATGAAGTGTTCTATTCTAGCTGCTACATTGGTCATTACTTTTTCCACATGTACGCTCAAGAGGTGGATATTAATTTATTATCATGGGATCTTTAATGACAATGAGGGTGACATATTCATCTTTTCTGTGAGAGAACATGAGCCCAAAAATCCCGGCAAATGGAAGAAGTTTTGCCCATGAAGTGTCCTGTTTTGGCTACTGTATTGGTCATTGATTTATCCATAAGTATCCTAAAGAAGTGGAAAAACAGTTGCTTCATTGCGGACTAATAAACGTCAATGAGGATGGTGTATTGTTCTTTTCACGTGAAAATACTTCATCTCAAAGTGCCCGGAAAATAGTTTTATACAACACGTAGGAACTAGCTATACGATGACGATTGTCACAACCGCGAACATGGAATTGGCCACACCGACGTCCATGGCGCCCAATTGGGTGGACAGTACAACGGGCGGGCATGGGGTGCCCGAATGCCCAACTGGCAACACATGGTGTATGGGTCGGCGAGTGTTTTTGGGTTCACGATGTCCCATGCGCTCGTTATGGTTTCCCACTCGGCCACCGCAGTTCCGTGATCCATGGGAGGGGGGGAGATGTCACAGTTCCCCAAGGACCGTGCACCAGTTCTGGATGGCCAGCCCAGCGCTGCAACGGTGGTAGAGGACGCGTATTTCGAACATGGGACATGTCAAAAGAGGGTTTGGTCTATGTACTCGTGAGTACGGGAGGGAGGAAGAAGTGGAATCCGATGTAAATCATTAAACATGCAGAGCATACGTACGATTTTGACAGCATAAACGACACAAGTATGTCCCGTATCAAGCCGTTTATTTGAAAAGCAGATGATGCCGTCATGTGCGGCCGACCGCACATCCAAGCAGGGAGGCGCAGGTGTACTTGATACCATGTCGAGCCTCTGCGCAGACCAAAGCTTTTATGTTTGACATCAGGTGTTGGGGTAAGGTTCCATTCCACTGGTCGTGTTGCGTCACATCACATATCATGGGTACGTTAGGCTTGTTTTGCGTCATATTCAACGGTTCGATATCGAAAGCCGATCGAGGGGTACATGGGGCTTATTGTTCAGGGGTAAGGGCGAATGAAGCTTATCGTGCTGGCGAAGGGGCGGATCAGGCTTATCACTCCGACAGAGGGACGGATGGGGCTTATCGTTCTGGCGGAGGGGCGGATGGGGCTTTTTGTTCCGTCGGAAGGGTATATGAGGGTCAAGGGTCACAAAACAGGGGGTAGTCGGCATTTCACCAATTCTATTAAGCTTACGGTATGAATTGGTGTTTTCAATAAAAAATGGCAATACCATTCAACCAAAAACTTGTTTGGGGGGTCGAGAACAACAGTCGGACATTGCATTTTTCTCAATGGTCGAAAGCAAGTGTGGTCATTTGACAACTGAGCTCGTTTCATGGCTATGTTGTGACATGTGGAACACACTAGCTGTGTCAGCATGCCAACTTTGGAACAAGAGGGCTGACATCACGGTACTTGTACACAGTGTGTAATTTAAGAGTGATAGTTCTTCCCAAAAGGTGAGATATTCTGGAGAAACGTAATGGTTCCATGCCATGTACGATGCATGAGTACATGTCGAAGGTTTTGTGTAACATTTTGAATTGTTGATAGGAACATCATTCTGTGATTGAATATGTCAAGATGATACCCTTGAATAATCCATGGCAAAACCATTGAAACCATATCATTGGATGAGTGATAGATACAAATTGTGGTACGCAACTGGCGCCAAAGATGAAAAGATACATTAGTACCAAAAATCCAATTTAAAAGACAATGATGATCATCAGTGGGGTTTGTGCACACGCCAAAGAAAAGAAGGGCACCTTCATGACTCCTCAACAATCTGAGACACCAGAGTGCAGTGGTCAAAGAATACAAAAGCCACATTTTGTTGTGTAATGAAGTCGACATAATCTTGAAAGTGAACAGACTTTGGAGGCGACACCTTCAGTCTAAAACCACTCGATGAACAAAGAAGCTGACAGAATTGTTTGAACCGATGTCAGTTACATGATTTCATCCACTCTTACATGAAAATTGCAGTAGAAAACTGGTGATACTCCTTTTCTACTAGAGTAGTTTCATATTACTATCACGATCTCATAGTTTTCTGAAAATCAGCTAGGTTTTGTGCCCAAACCTTATGACCGTGGAGACAACCTAGAAGTCGGTTGCATTATGCTAACAGTGTCTTAGCACCCACGTCTCAGTGCTTCGACCAACCACTTAACAAGTTGTCATTATGAAGAAGTCTCAAACTTGAAAGCATTGTGACACGAAACACCATTTTTGTATGTCACGTCTTAAAACATCGTGCGGGTGGATTCCACTCATGCAAAAGGTCTTGTGTAGCACCGTCTATGTGATATCAATTTGCAAAATAACTTCAATGTTTGGTTTGTGTGAACAATATTCATCTCTGATTCATATCATAATGACTACGATGTCAAACCATGCTTCGTTGACCCAGAAGGTCATGGTGAAGCGACTGAAGTCCCTTGTTTTTTGTGATGGTTCAATTGATGTACATTACTCAATGCAAGAATAGTATGTTTTTGGATGTCGATGTGGTGGTAATATATATCCACAATGGTGGATGTTTGTTAGAGGTCTTTCATGGGGGCAATACCCTCTACAAATTCCTCGGGTAAGGCATCCTAAATAAAATCGATTGAGTGCAAGTACCGAATGTACACAATGAAAGACACTAAAGCAACACGAATTGTTGCAACTTGAAAAGCACAATCTTTTGGCGAGTTCCCGAATGGAACTCTAGGACGTGAATAATTGAGCATGTAAGTATTAAGGAACCACTCATTTTGGGATTTCTAGATGTGATTTAGCAGTTTTTTATCACAACCATATGGAATTGACACCCGAAAGGTGTCCTTCCAACCTGTACCGCATGGATTGTGATAATGGTACACCCCTTTGTTGAAAACCATGTTATGAACACTTTTTTTCATGGATGCGATCCACGATAGTTGGGATTGGTTATCTTAGCTAATTTAGTTAAAGGAAAAGTGCCTTTGACATGGATGTAAACAACATTCTATGGTACCCATTTTAGAAAGAAATGAGGGGATGATGGTTGACGCTAAGATCATATAGGTCAGAACATTATCGTGCCTGATGATGGATTTTGGCGGCAATTTCCTGTGCCTCCTTCAAAGATGAGTTCAATCTCTGAAATGAAAAACAAGTGTGCTCAGCAACCATGTCTTAGGACCTTAGTGCATCCCAACCCTAAGATGAATCTAGCATGCGAGTTCCATGGGCTTAATGGAGCTTGTTTGAGTTCAGCCGACTAACCTACAAGGGATGAAAGAAGTCTGTTAGACCTAAACATGTGGTTGCAAACCAAGAGGACTTATGTACAGAGACTAGATTACATGTTCTAAGAATCTTGGAAGGATGTACCACCTTGGCAAAAACCCTTCGAATGAGATCATGTCCAAACGACATTGGAGGTGATGTGTAGACTTAGATGATTTGAGCAAGGATTCTTGGTTTATTGTTCACAGGGATGCTCCTTCTAAAGGGGAGGAGGTTCCAAAAGGCATCAACTTTGCCAGTGATACACAAGTGTGATGAGTCTTCGGTGAAGACAGACCACCACTTGTAAACAACATGCAAAGATTGGGCGAATCTCATCTTGGTAAGAGTCAAGGGATCACGCAATCAACATTGGATGTTGTACACAAATGACCATGATCACTAAAACTACAAGTGCATGGTTGATTGTACATGAATGTACAGCAACCGTGTTGCGGATGACAAGAGTTTGTACATGTGATCATGTTTGTGCCGCTCATTACATAATTTGCATGATGAAGCACACGATGATCAAACCTATGTGAGCAAAGACAAGCCAGACGGTTTGAAGCAAAGGGAGAGGAATGTGGAATACTGAAAAAGTTTACGATTGAAACCAAGTTGTTAGAATTTTATTAGGTACTTCAGGATTTCGAGGCTCATGTTTCAAGGAGCCAAAGCCCATAAATGTATATGTGGGCTAGAATCCAGTTTGAATCTAATAGTACGAGTTGGTTGGATCAGCCAACGTCATCCATCAGGTGTTCAGTTGTAGCTATGATGAGAGCGCGCACAACACAGAAAGCCTCAGAGGTCACAAGCACCAAGGACGCTAATCAGCAGGGCCAGCCAGGAAGTCATACTCCCAGAACTGCTCCGCCTATGTCTAGGTGCTAAAGTGTACGACTCGTGTGGAGAAGAAAAGACCTTGAGCAAACCGAGGCCACAAGGAGAAAAATTTGTGTTGGTGTGGTCCAGGTGCAGTGTGCTGGGTTGCAGCACAGGCAATGGAGCCAGATGAGGCTAGTACAATAGGGTCAGAGGTAATGGAGCCAGAGGTAGCAGATGCAACGGTAGCAGGTGATAGTCAGAGAAGCAGCAAGCAAGTGAGAAAGGATCATTGCAGTAACCTCATTATCAAGCTTAGTGTGGCCATCGGCTTGCACCTGAAGGCGCTCCTCACCGACATGCTGTGCCTTGCAAGAGGTACATAGCTCACATTGTAGCTTAGTAATGACAGCTTCATCCCCAGCCATGGCGACAGACAGCCATGTCTAAGAAAGATTGGCAGAGCTTCTCCCATCCTAGTGGGTGCGGGAAAGTCAAAGAAGGGGTGTGGAAGGAATTTGTTCCACCCTTCAAGATGTGGCTATGCTAGAGTTGGCAGTGCAGCGGCGCGCAGTACTCTAGACCCGCCGTTGCTTGTGAACCCCCACAAAGTGTGGCAAAGAGACTTGCTTTCGTCATAGTGGGAGCTCACCAGGTCCGCTCTGGACTGCTCCTATTGTGCCAGTGTGGCAGTTCTACAGCAGCTAACATTGTTGTAGATGTCGCTGACAGAGTTGATGTAGATGTTTCAGGTGCTACTGCTGCTGCTGCTGCTTCTACTGCTGCTACTACTACTGCTGGCTATCGTTCCTACTACGGCCGATGTTACTGCATTAAAGGCAATAATGCTAATACTATTGTAGCGGAAACTGCTACGTCTGATGCTTCTGTGGCTGCGATTTGTGATGGTGACACTACCCCTTTGGTGCAACTATCGCTACAACTGTTGCTGCTTATGCTACATTGGCTGCTGACGCCATTGCTCCTATAACTGTGGCTAATGATGCTATTGCTGCCATGGTGACTTCCGCTACTGCCGATAATCTTCTTTCCTGTGCTGCCAGTGTTGATATCTTGCTGCTACCATTGCTGATGTTATCGCAGCTGTGGTGGTTACTAAGCTGGTACAGCAGATTGCTATGGCATCACCTACGTTATTCTTGCTGCTAGAGTCGGAGAAACTTTGTTACAGTTAGGGTTGGCTGTGCCACGGATGTAGTAAAGCCGTTGTTGCTGTGGAGGTAGGCAGGTGAGTGTGGTGAGAGTGGTGCTGCCCCTTCCCTTCTCCTCTCGGTAGGTACTCTCACTACAGGTGTGGCTGACGGCTGCCCTACCACATGGTCTATGCTACTGCTGCTACAACGAGCACAATGCTGCTAGCTCTGGCAAAATAGTGGGTGCAGCAATGTTTTTGTCCCTGCCGCTAACATCTGTAGACAAAGGTGAAGATGTACCTCTCCTCCTGACACTGTGCACATACTAGTGAGACACAGCCTTTCACTGCTACAGTCCAGTTGTTGATGTAGCAAGACAGGTGTTGTGGTTGATATTGTGTACATAGCTTACTGCAACCTCTTGGCTCACATCCATTGCCGTGCAGAATCCTGATGAGGCGGAGGGTGTAGAAGACTGGAGGAGAAAACGAAAGTGTGGCAGTTGTGGAGCAGCTGCTACAAGCCAACAACAGAGCGAGACTAGCTTGCATCAGACCGGTCGAAGAGAAGAGAGGTTCTTGAAAAAACTAAATCATGACCACGGCATTGCCAAGTGTTAGTTTACACCCACTGCTCATTTTTTCATGAATGTTTTGGCTCCTTTCATACCTGATTCTGTTTAGTCGTGAGTCTGAAGTGACATGTTGTATCCAAAATGCTACCGGATTCTTCTCCGGTTGACTGAGAGAGGCATTTTGAATGTTATACTGTGGTCGTCCTCAACTCTGGAAGGTCGGTAACATCACCACCTCTCATTGACATGCTTGACGCGCACATGAGAAGTGGAGGAGGCCAATCGATTGGCCTGCTCGATGCATCAGACTTCCCACACAGAATCTGTTCCCTTTTGTCTCAACTTACTCTCAACACTAGTGAGAAGGAAAGCATGCTACGTTTGCAACTCGCACAAGTGGAAAAACAGCATTACGTTCACTTTGTACACAAAGCAACCCCAATAAACGAAGTAGAACCAAGCGGCACTCACAAGGCAATCCCAGACCCAGCTTCCTTAGAGGACCAGATGCTTCGTACGGGCTTGGGGCTTGAAGGAGACCTTCGTTCTCCATCACCCCGAAAAGCTACCCCAGCAGCTCTGCTATCGACAATGCTCCCCAATTGGTTTCAAACTGAACCCCGCGCCTACTGGAAGGAGGACATCTACACCACTTGGGACCCACAGTTTTGCATGTGGGCAGTCAACGAGGAGGTGTATTCCATACTGAACCAGTCAATACCATACCACTGACCCCCAGCAGACAACAACCGCCGCTAATGCTTTCTACGGTCTCCTCAAGGCCATCTTAGAGGATTACAACCTCAAATTCGACCCCTATTTTGGTGATCCTCGTACCATTGCCGAAGCTAACCCACGTCGAGCCAGGAATCTGTCGACCACTCTCTTCGAAGGCGCGACCATGGTAACCACATTAGAACACCTCTCAGACTTCAAATCCCTACACCAGGGTGTACAAGAGGCTTCAGCCAACTACTGGCAACAGGCGATGTGGCTGTACAGGGCCCTGGGGAAGAATGGACCTTGTCAACTCAAGGCATTCAACACCACCAAAATCGGTGTTGGACACGAGTACACCAATAAGTTTTGCGACTTCAGCCTGAAAAGTCTCCAAGAGATGGCGGATACTGGTTTGTTTCTTTCTTGAGCCACTGAGCACTTTCTACACATGGCAAGAATTGGAGCAGCAAATGATGCCCGCCATGGTGCGTTGGCCATAGCCGTCACAACATTCTAGCCAGTACACACCTCCCCCCTATCCTCTGATCAGTCGTCGCAGTTGATGGCAACAACCGTAGTAGCAATTGGCACACCTCTGGCAGTCTAAGGGAAGACGGGAAGGAACAACAAGAGGAGTGGCAAGGATGGCATAGAATAAGAGACTCCAAATCCCACTCGAGGATGACTGTGGGAGTACTACAACTGCAAGGGAGAGTACCACTACAAGGATTCCATGCTCCCCAGGAACTAGACAAAGATTCTACGAGGCCTACAATAGATGTTCAAGCAGCACAAGCGTGCCTCTGTATACTCCAAGTAGCTTGTGACCCGCAGCCTCCACAAAAATCTGACACAACCATTGAGAGCACCAGCGACCTATCAACTTTGGAGTAGCAGCTTGTGATGCAAGCCCGCGACATTGCCAAGCTGCACCAGCTCCTGCAAATTACCACTCAAGGAGGTGCAAGTGCATTGACTCAACGGTCTGCTAGCTTGGCGCCTAGACCCCCGACTTGTAGTGTTCAAAGTGGTGAGCCTGACACGAAAGCCCTTGGCCTGAGTGTCCATGTAGAGTACACAGAGGTGCATCCAGCCTGCCCTGACGGCCATGAATTGGCCTCTAGTAAGCTCTCTGTTGTTTGCAATACCGCAGCTGATTTGGTGATGGTCAGACCGAGTCCGCACGTGTGCGTTTTGGCCACCCGGAGTTCTCCCTTGAGGACACCTGATCTAGGCACGTTGAAGGAGGCACTCTTGGCAGACGATGCAGATCAGTAATGTGCCGCTTGTCAGGATGAGCTAAGAGTCATCCTTGAGCACGGTGTAATGACCTTGTCGACCTCTCGACTTGGTTGAAGGCTGTACATGCCAAATGGGTCTTTTGCAAGAAGGTGCAGCCTGACGGCCCATTGAATCATTATAGGGCACGCTTGATGGCCAAGGGGTTCTCACTGGTTGAGGGCGTGGATTTCACTGACACATTTGTAACCATTCACCGTGTGATCACTGCTCGTGCATTGTTTGGGATTTTTGCTCACCATGGCTGGGAGATGTACCAGATGGATGTGAACAATGTGTTCCTCCATGTCAATCTAGAGGAGGAGATCTACATGGTCCAGCCACCAGGCTTTGAGGTCGGTGACAAGGTCTGGCGCGTGCAGAAGGCCTTGTACGGCCTGAAGTAGTCACCGCGCTACTGGAACCGAGAAATCACAGGCACATTGGCACGTTCCTTGTACGTGCAGAGTCACACATACCCGTCTCTCTTTCTAAGACTTGCCGCTGAGAGCTTCATTGCCATCCTGGTCTATGTGCATGACCTTCTGATCCCGTCCCCATTGATGGAGGCTCTGAAGGAGGCCAAGGTAGTCCATCTACAAGATGAAGGCCATTGGTCCTGCAAGTGTGTTTCTCGGGATGGAGAACGAACATGATCATCAGCGGTGTACACTCTTGTTGCATCAGGCGCATGATGCATGCATTGTGGGAGAGTGGTTTGCTGACCTCCGTGGTGTAGTTCCCACAGCCTCCACCCCCATCACACATGACGGGCAAGATGCTCTTCATGTAGATGATCCAGCACAACTCTGGGAAATAGTGGACGTGACCCTTTACTTGTGCCTCATTGGCTCTCTCATGTACTTGGCCACTACCACATGACCCGACATCGCCTTCTTCGTCAACTTCCTTGTACAGTTCTCTTAGTGTCCTCGAATGAGAGTCCTTCACGCGACTGTGCGAGTGGTGCAGTATGTGGTTTCAACGTCGTATCTTGGACTATGCTTTCGACGGCAACNCTCATGTACTTGGCCACTACCACATGACCCGACATCGTCTTCTTCGTCAACTTCCTTGTACAGTTCTCTTAGTGTCCTCGAATGAGAGTCCTTCATGCGACTGTGCGAGTGGTGCAGTATGTGGTTTCAACGTCGTATCTTGGACTATGCTTTCGACGGCAACGTTTGGTGGTAGTCGACGGCTACACACACATCGAGTGGGAGGAGCCTTGATGGGTGTAATCGGACTAGGTAAGTGTTCCTGCTAGGCCGCACCACTGTGTCATGTTGTCACAGCAAGCACGGTTGTATTGCACATAGCTCATTAAAGGTTGAGTACGTTGCACTAGAGGCTGGGGCTGCTAAGGTGGTGTGGTTGCAACATATGTTTCATGAGTTGCGACTAACCGTGCCTTGTGTCGTTCTGCGTTGTGACAACCAGAGTGCTCGTGCCATTATAGAGAACTCTTGTATATTCCATGCATGCACAAACCACATTGATGATGAGCATCACTTTGTGCGTGATCTTGTGGAGCGACAGGTGATCTTCGTCATTTGGATCGGCACGAACATGCACCAGGCTCACTTCTTGACCAAGACACTGGCGCGCGGAAAGTTCATGGTGGCCATTCATCCTATCCGGCTTCGTCCCTTGCCTAAGTGTGGCTAAGAGTGGGATGTGTGAGCATGGACTGTTAAGCATCTCGATGTGCACCTGTGTTAGTTCTCCACGTACATGGACATGCGTACCTTCGGGTCGTGGGGGAGTGTTGTGATGTGAGTCGTCCTTGTCTGTTTGAACAGCTTGTTGTGACCACTTGGCCGTGTCCATGCTCGTGTAGATCCCTGATGTGGACCCAACTAGCACCGGAGCACCGACGGGTGGTGACTCCACCCAACAGCAGCTGCCATGATGTCCTGGGTGCTTGCTGGGGTGCTCTTTACTTTTTTTACAATTGCTAGAGTTTCCACAGTGGACTGGCTTTTAGGCCTGATTTGTACGTTTTTCACACTATGTCCACAGATCGATGACGGACATGTGAGTGTGACCAGTCGTAGCGACCTGCTCAAGATTTTGCCTCTAGGTTCAGATGTTGTGTTTGGATGCCTGTGCGCATAGTTACGGCCAAAACAATAGTTTCGGGCCGGTTTTTAGGACAAACTAACACTGCCGCGTGCGTCACCCAATGTGCGCCGTCGGTATTCATGTTGTGTACTTGTCAGTTTTCATCTCTTTGCATTACTAGACTGATGGAGCTTACAAGACTGCGCGTCTCCCTAGCCTATTTCTTGTTGTTTCTTGCGCCTGCTTGCTTGCTAGTGCGCTAGCTGATTGGAGTGTGTCGCCACGTCAGCAGCAGCGAAGCTAGGAAGGTTCCAACAGGTTTTCAAACACTGTAATAACAGCACCCAGCTGGCATAGTGGAGAGCATGCAAAGTTGATGCACAACGTCCTATGCAATTGCATCATGCCCTTCCATGGTAGCCTGGGCGGAATTTGTAAGCAACCCGCCCATCAACTTGTCACTATGCCTCTTCGATCACCGGCACGTCAACACCTGCAGACAGTACAACGTCAACCATCGAGCAGCTCGACAGTCGCCAATATGGGTGAAAAGTGCACAACCACCCCAGAGGTCAAGACGTGTTGGCGACAGCCAGGCCAACACTGACGAGTCTGCCCTTATCGTGTTGCCACGGGACAAGATTATCCGAGCCAGACACTTCCATCCATTGCCTCCAAGTGCACTATGTGACCAACTCTATCAACCACCATCCTATATTAGACGCTCCACGCAGAGGTAAACCGGTTCAAGCAGATGCTACACAACCGAGAAGGTACACGACAGTCATTTGGCTTGCCCTCTGGCCTCAACTCGTACTCAAGCCCGTGAAGTGCTCTCCCCTTCTTGACTGGGCCAACAATGA